>JANAVB010014398.1:1082683-1140183 GCA_029216955.1 Iris pallida
CCCGCCTCTCCAGGATACCCAGCCCACAAGATCGCCCCGATGGTCCGATCATCCTTCGCGAAGCTGACATCCACCGGATGTAGCTGCCACAGTTCACGTCCATTTCTGAAGAGAATCTAATAACATAACTAGAAGAGTGCAAGAGAGCTCAACAGTACACTGCAATGTCTAAAGCAAGTAAATGATAGAACTTCACCTGTAAGAATATAAGAAATGACTTCTACAGGAATGACAGTAAATACCCAAAGCCAACCAGCATCTACTCAAAGTCTCCGACATCAGCTAAAACCTTTGCATTTGTAAAAACTTTATATCAACAGAAATTAAATCATAAAGTTAGAACGACGAAGCATGCCTACATTCACGACCTAGGGCTAAAGATTCGTGAAGCTAGGGCACAGCCACACAACCCAACACAACAAGCAGGGTTCTCTTGCTCGAGAATTATCGATATAAATAGTACAAACATGATTTAGAAACTATGTTTCCATTTTCCTCCTACAAAATCCTGTCCTGTTCTCGTACCAAACCAAAAAGCAACGAGAAGAACAAGAAACATAAAATTCCTAAGAATCTACGGTAGGATACAAATCTTCAGATAAGGATGCCTCCCATATTCCTCATTTATACCTTCATTGTTCATTTTGAGTCATCCTGAGGAAGATTTTTCACCATCTGCAACCCACGCTTCAGTTAGCAATCCAATAACATAACTTGCTATTATTGTTCCTAATAGAAAGACGAGACACTAAACTACTTCAAAAATTAATGTTTTTCTGCATAAAAAATAGGTACTGTCCTTTCCCTATGGGGTTCAGTGAATCTACCACAAAAATTAACAATATATGAAATTGTCGTCTGTGTTCTTACTGGTATAAAATATAAATATTATCTAACTAAAGCATTATCAATCAGAAGACAAGGAAGACGGATCAAACAAATGTGAAAAGGATCTCAAAAATGAGGTTTGTATTTCCTATCCACAATGCTTATGCCAGCTAAAGAAAATTTTATATGATACATTGTGATTACATGGAATGCTATCTGCATGGAGAAAATGAATAATGGAGCTTAAATGCATTAAAAGATCATGGCACACTTAACCTTTTCTCTTCTTGTTCGTGCAGTTTTTTTGCATTTCCTTCAGACTTTTGACACCTTGTCCTTCAGCACCAAGTCTATATTCTATTTCTTCGATCTGTGGTTTCAGACTCTACATTTCACTTAAAAGTCTTTCAAAAGCCTCGATTGGTTGTAGTAATACTTCTACTGCATCCCTCTCGGATTTAACATGAGCAAGCACTCCTAGAAGCTACAAATAAGCGCGGACATATACATAGGATTATCAGTATTATCACAATAGAATAACAAGAATGTCCTTTCTAAGCAAGATGATACCATGATAAGCTGCAACATGGGGGCATCACTAGAAACAAAGTAAACTGCAACAAACTATACTTTAGGCAAGCAGTAGGTTCAAATTTCAACCCACCTAGCATGCTTACAGTATCAACATATCTTGTTTGTAGCAATTAAAAATGATTATATCAGCAACAGCAATGCAATGTCATGCCAAAAAAGTACAAATGTAGATAAACATTTGATGTAAACTGCAACACACTAATATCATGTTAGCTGATCTCTTCTTAACTGGGAGATTCTAATATCTAACATTACATTTGCTTATTATTTTTAGCTTAGATTTTGTATTTCGTGATGGTTTGAAGATTAGTTTGCTAATTTATGGCAGATTATTCGTGATCTATTCATATCATTTATCATATACCATATATTCATTGGATTAAGGAATAGACATATGATATAATGCTAAGTTAAGCAATTATGCATTTGTTGTTCATGTGTAACATTGGCAGAAATAATCAATTCTCATGAAACTGGGTAAGAAAACCCAAAGATACACGAAATCATCATCCAAGCTCCTATAAAATATTTAAAGTTGGAAAAGTTTGAACATGGGAAAGCTTAGCAATGTGGAATGTTTTCCCACATTTTTTTTATTTCTGTTGTGGGGGAAATGGGAAATCTTAGCAATGATTTCTGGCCATTAGTGGTTTTCTTGTGAACTATTAATTTTACTATGAATTATCATCATAAACATAAGCTAGCAAATCATATTTCCTTCAGAGCTAACAATAAAAATATTGTTATATTATATACACTAGCAAACGTTAAGATGAATATCAACCTTACTTTGATTTTTTTTCTATGAATTATAATCATAAACAACTATAGTTACTATGAATTATCATCATATTTTTATGAATTGTCATAAAAATATTGGTATATACACTAGCAAAAGTAAGCAAGGGGACATTATATATAAAGTACACATCAAAAAAAATTCATTGTATCCGAGTCAGTCGTATACCTAACGTGAGACGTGGATGAGGAATGAATGGGTGGCGGCTAGAGGGGTTTCTTAAGGAAGGAGAAGAGCTGTGATCGTATATATATAGAGGAAATAGGAAATGTTAGGGTTTTGGGGAGTCCGTACGGCTGCTGCTCGACAACTGGAATTGGGTGCAGCCGGGGCGCACGAGTGCCAGAGCTCCGAGTTCGAGCTCCTCTTCTCCCCCTCCTCCCCTCCTGATAAAAAATCAAATATTTCATATTTTCCCTCACTTAACCACAACCAAACCAACAACAATCGCTACCAAATAATACAACAACAACAACAAAACAAATAACTACCATTCTTGTCGTACTTCCCCAGGCCCAGACTCATGCTCATCTCCGTCAACTAGCTCAAATGCAAGCTCCACAACTCTATCAACAGCTACAAAAACAAGAAAATTAGGGTTTCTACAAACGAAAATGACTCGTATTCTAAAAAAACACAGCAAAAACGAGATATTGGGGTAAATTTTGAAAATTTTGAGGCCGGAAGAAGCTCAGGAGAGCTCGAAAGAGCTCTCGTCGCTGCTCAAAATTTCCATGGGAGGAGCTCTCGAAGAAGGAGAAAGATTTCATTCTGGAGCTTGCTGGTAGCGGATTCGGATCGGGGAGTCGAGGCTCCGAAGAGCATGCACTTGGCGTAGCGGACGAGCCCGACGGAGGCAACCATCACCGGGAGCCACTTCTCGGTGACCCCGTCGTCGATCTCCCTCTCCAGGATGTCGATCTCGTCAGGGAGGATGTCGAGGAGGGTGGAGAGGTCGGAGAGGAGGCCGTGGAGGTCGGCACAGAGGGCTCTGGAGCAGAGGAGAAGGCGAACGTGGCTACGGACCGAGAATGGGTCCTAGGTTAGGGTTTATGGGAGGGGAGGGTTGGGGGATTAGGGCTTAGAATGGGACCTAGGTTAGTGTAATGCCTGTAGTTCGTATTACGTATCTTAGAAACATGTACGTATTTTATCTTGTATCGCATATCTCTTGGCTTGGCTTGGTTTATTTTGGGTTGGTTCGGCTAGGCTTGGGTTGCCTTGGTTCATCATGAACCAAGGGGAGAACCCCTACCTACCACCACCATCAACCTTTATTAACCCATTTCCTCATTCTCTCTCTTCATTACTCTTCTTCTTCTCTACATTTACTTCTACACCTACCAGGAAGAGAGAGAGAGCTTAGGCAAGTACAAACTTGCTTTATGATGGATCTCAAGTTTTATTGCTCCATTCTCTTCCTTACTTGACTCTAAGATACTTTAGAACTTGGCATTTTCCATTTTGATGGATATTTTCTTGTAGATCTAAGTTTATATTATTTTTGATTTTTTTTTGGGTTTTGATCTATTAAACTTTATTATTTTCATGTTTTGATTGTTCCATGTTGTAGAGAATTCGATTTTACCCAAAATAGACATTTAAAAAGTTGGATTTCGACTTGTTTTGAGGAAGTTATGGCCAAAAGTATTTATGGCTATTTCTTTGTTCATCTGTGCTGATTTTGGCAGGGCGATGAATAGTGCTGCATGCATAGTACCGAGCCGCATAACGGTGCTGCATAGTACCGAGCCGCATAAGGGTGCTGCATAGTACCGTATAGTGCCGAGCCGCATAAGGGTGCTGCATAGTGTTGTATAGTGCCGAGCCGCATAAGGGTGCTGCATAGTACCGAGCCGCATAAGGGTACTGTATAGTGCCACATAGTGTCGAGCCGCATAAAGGTGCTGCATAGTACCGAGCCGCATAAGGGTGCTGCATAGTGCCGAGCCGCATAAGGGTGCTGCATAGTGCCGCATAGTATCCAGCCGCATATGAAAGTGCCGCATAGTGCTGAATAGTGTCGCATAGTGCTGAATAGTGTCGCATACTGCCTATTTTGGCTATTTTTGGCTGTTTTAAGTCCTGTTTGGCTGAATTGTGGCCAGAATTTCTTCCAACTCCCAACATAAAAGTTGTAGATCTTTTCCTTGGCTTCAAGAATATGTTATTAGTTATTTTATACAATTTTTCTCATTATGATAATGTAAGAATAGAATACGATAGTGGCCCGCTGTGGCGCACTCTTGGCAAGTAAACTGACATGATATATCTCGACATGCTGTTACGACATCTAGCTTGACATAACAAGTAAGAACGACCTGGACACCGTGGGCGATTGTATTTGTACAAATAAACCAGTACTGTCTTGCATCATGTCTAGGATAGGGATCCCTGAGTACCACGGTCGGGGATACCTACAGCAATTGACTAAGGCTAATAAACTAGAATAATTCAGTAGACATGAAGTGGTTCCCAGCTACAGGCAATCCCGTTATCTAGGCGCATTAGGTGGACTTGTAGCCTACCGACGAGTAGGGCACATTTCCAGCACACAGTCACGTGTTGCATTCTTCACAAACGGACATTCGACCTGGATAATTGGATGGTCTGCAGGGCTTGTGGCTATTGGGATAATCTCATTGCATCTTGCTAGTAACTAGGCCTGTGATAACCCTAGTTAGTTAAAAGTATCAAGCCGTACTCTTGATTGGCCGTGATTGATTGGATGTAGTTTATTCCAGCTTAGTCTTATCCTGATCCTGTGCAAGATTGTGACATGACATGATTATTGACGCTTGCCTTAACAATAACGATCGGGGGTCCAGTTCTGTTCAGGCGAAGGGTTACAACCCCGGTCCTTGTTTGGTTTAAGGGTTGTAACCTGGCTCCCGGAGCAGTTCTGTGTCCTCTCTTCGTTTATTGTCTTATTGCAATCCCATGCCATATTCGTCATGGTTTACCTTACATTAATACCATGATTAATTATGATGGCCTTAGCAATAAAGATCAGGGGTCCAGTTCTGTTCAGGTGAAGGGTTACAACCCCGGTCCTTGTTTGGTTTAAGGGTTGTAACCTGGCTCCCGGAGCAGTTCTGTGTCCTCTCTTCGTTTATTGTCTTCACTGTACCAATAGTATTTGAGACGGGTTTCTATTCAGGTGAAGGACTGCAACCCCGATCCTTGTTTGGTTTAAGGGTTGTGACCTGGCTACTTGAATAGTTTCCTCGTACTCAGTTTACTGTTGTTATCTCTATTATTATCAGTTCTTTATTTATTATCTTTAATATTCTATTATGATATGCTGGTTTTAGTTCCTAAGTGAAGCCTCTTTTGTGGCACTTGCTCTTTCTGGGGTCTGACCCAGCTGGTTTTGTGTGGCCAGATTTCGGAGCAGTACCAGAGGATCCACCTGTCTTCCAGCCCGATGGTGACCACCAGGCATAACCAGGGCAACGAGTGGGTTTCTTTTGTCCTCCCACTCTATTTGTAAAAATTATTCTTTTGAGGCGTTTAGCCGGCGAGCACGTGTTAGCTCGTATTGCACCTTTATTTACTGTCTGCCTGCGGGCTGTAACATGATTGACAAATCCTAGGGTTGATCATGTATTGACTAAAACTCTTGCTAGTCCTGATATTTTGTACGACTAGCTTCATGATCATCCAATATGTAATGTATGGGACGCCTTACTATTGTATATTGATGCTCTAATATCTTATGACTGTTACTACTTGCTTGTGATTGAGACAATAGGCTTGTTCTTGACCATAGGAGACTGATGGATTGTAGTTAAACCCTCATATATCTAGCCAGCCGTGACCGTATAGTGACATGGATTCCATTTCATTATACGTAGCTGGCTATGTCTGCCCCCGCTCTCCAGTATTCTGGTTCTGGAGCGTGACATGGTTTTAGTGGTAGCCCATGCAGGTCTTGTAAATCAAGATATGTGAGGGTTTACCAAATAGATGTCTCAATCAGTATTCGCCTTTGATCTCTGTTCATATTTTTAAATCCCTGAGAATCTTGACTTGATTACATGTTTGTATCGTTGATCTGTTCTGGTCCTTCCTTATTGTTCCTTATGTCGTCTTCTTCAGCGACATTATTCCTGGACCTACCGATCAGCAAGGCGGAGCACCTCCTGCGGACCAGCAGCAACCTGAAGATCAAGCCCAACATTCAGGAGTAGCCTCCAGAGTCATGTCTACCGAATGGGAACCACCAGTTCAGCCCGTCCAGCCTGCAGAGCCTGATGATGGCACTTTGGTGGGTCTCATCAGGTCATTATTAGCTTCCCAAGATCGTCGAGGAGATGTCTTGCACCAGGCGGTGACAGACGCTTTGACCAGAGGAGGTCATCAGGGTAATAGCGCGGCCAACAGCTTCAAGCGCTTGAACCCTCCCTTCTTCGACGGCAGTGAAGATGCGATCGCTGCAAATGCTTGGCTTCAGGACACAGAGGTGATTCTAGAAGCAGCCAGGACTCCAGAGAACGAGAAGGTGGCCGTAGTGCGCCTGCAGTTACTAGATCTTGCCCACAGCTGGTGGGCGGTGCAGGCTGATGGATTAGTGGCCCCTATTTCATGGGCAGTATTCAGGGAGAGATTCCTGACCAAGTACTTCGATGCTGTAGCTCGGTACGATCTACAGACGAGGTTCACCAATCTGAAGCAGATGGGCAGGACGGTCGATGGATATGCGGCCAAGTTCTCCAGGTTTAGTCGGTTTGCTCCTACCTTGGTGGCAACCGAGTTCGATAGAGCCCAGCGGTTCCAGCAAGGGCTCCACCTAGAGATTTTATTGGCGGTGGAGCAGTTTGAGCATCAGACTTTTGATGCAGTATTGAGAGCAGCCTGGAGGCATGAGTATACCTCCCAGAGGATCGTGGATAGGACCGGAGGTCGGAAGCGATCTCACGGCCAGATGAATCAGTCATCAGCACCAGCCCCGGCAGCCAGGACTTTGACCATTTGAGCTCCGAGGCGCGCGGCCTTAGTGACGTCGGTTCAGCATTCCACCCCGACGTACCCTCAGCAGCAGAAGCAGAAGCAATCTTCCGTAGTAGGATGTTCATACTGCGGGAAGCCAGGGCATGTGGTATCAGAGTGTCGCAGAGCACAGGGTTTGTGCTTGGTTTGTGGTGCCCCGGACCACAGGGTTGAGAACTGTCCGAACAGGGGGAGTTCATCGGCCTTCTCTTGTCCTTCAGTTAGAGGACCAGCACCAGTCCAACAGCAGCAGCAGCAGCTACAGTACCCGTTCCCGAGGCCATTGTCGACACAGGCCCAGGCATTCCAGCAGTAGAGACCGCAGCAGTATGTCCAAGCCCAAGCCCTGATCCAGAGCAGGCAGAGGAATTTTTAGCAGAGGGGACCCGCACCCAGAGGACATGGTCAAGTGCTGGCTTTGACCATGGAAGAAGAAAGAATAGCACCAGGTGAGGTAGTGGCAGGTACTATTCTCGTCAACACCTTTCCAGCTTCAGTATTATTTGACTCTGGTGCATCGCATTCATTTATGTCTGCACGATTCGCGACACGGGTAGGATTGGAGCCCGAGTCATTATCAGTAAGGCTTAATATACTTACTGGTAACGGACTTGTGGGAGTAGATAGAGTATTTTTCTCATGTCGGATCGTAGTTAGCGGTAGAGAATTCCCCGCTAGATTGATAGAGTTTCCGATGGCCGATTATGATGTGGTCTTAGGGATGGATTGGTTAAGGGACCAGTTTGCTAGGATAGACTGCCACATTGGCAGGGTTATTTTTTAGCATTCCAGGCGAGCCGGAGTTTTCCTTCTCCCGAGGCAAAATTGAACTTTCTCCTCCAGTATTGCGGATGGCAGTAGCAGCAGTGCAGTTGCCTCGGATAGTCGAGAAGTTTCCAGATGTTTTCCCAGAAGAGCTTACAGGGATGCTGCCAGAGCGAGAGATCGAGTTTACCATCGACTTGATTCCCGGAACAGCCCCAGTGTCAGAGAGAGTCTACAGGATGGCACCATCAGAGCTAGAGATATTGTACAAGATGATTAAAGAACTCATAACCAAGGGATTCATTCGTGCTAGTGGATCGCCTTGGGGAGCCCCGATGCTTCTTGTAAAAAAGAAGGATGGTACGTCCAGATTATGTGTAGATTATCGTACCTTGAACTCAGTGACAATCAAGAACAGATACCCTCTTCCGATGATAGATGACTTGTTTGATCAACTCAAAGGGACGTCAGTATTTTCGAAGATCGACTTGCAATCAGGATACCATCAGATCAGAGTCAGAGAGCAGGACATCCCGAAAACAGCATTCAGATCGAGATATGGGCATTGGGAGTTACTTGTGATGCCATTTGGAGCAACCAATGCGCCGGCAGTATTCATGGACCTCATGAATCGTATCTTTATGCCTTATTTGGATCAGTTTGTGATTGTATTCCTAGACGACATCCTGGTCTACAGTAAGAGTAAGGCGGAGCATGAGCAGCATCTTCGAGTTGTCCTCCAGATTCTCAGAGAGCACCAGCTGTATGCCAAGTTCAGTAAATACGAGTTCTGGCTCGATCGCATTTCGTACTTGGGTCATATCATCACCAGAGGAGGAGTAGAAGTGGATCTCCAGAAGATTATGGTCATTTAAACGTGGCCGGTACCTAGCACAGTGGCAGAAGTCCGTAGTTTTCTTGGATTGGCCGGTTACTACCGGCAATTTGTTCCAGACTTTGTTCGAATTTCAGCGCCATTGACCCAGTTGACCCACAAGGATGTGCAGTTTGCTTGGACAGCAGAGTGACAGGATTCTTTTGAGAGGTTGAAGCGAGGCTTGATGACGGCTCCTATTCTCACGCTTCCAGATGGAACTGGAGGGTTCTCGGTATATTATGATGCTTCGAGTAGAGGTTTAGAATGTGTTTTGATGCAGCATGGGAAGGTAATAGCTTATGCGTCACGACGACTTCGTGATCATGAGAGGAATTACCCAACCCATGACTTGGAGCTGGCAGCGGTAGTGTTTGCACTTAAGCTTTGGAGGCACTACTTGTATGGAGATAGGGTGGAGATTTTCATCGACCATAAGAGTCTGAAGTATGTGTTCACCCAGAAGGATCTCAATATGCATCAGAGGAGATGGCTAGAGCTGCTTGTGGATTATGACATCAACCTGCAGTATCATCCTGGGAAGGCCAACGTTGTTGCAGATGCATTGAGCAGGAGAGCCGGAGTTTATTTCCTAACAGCGCAACCAGAGCTGTTAGCCGATCTTCAGAAGATGAGAATAGAAGTTGTCCTCCCTTCCAGTGTGACATTGATGGCTAGCATGCAAGTTCAGTCCACTATAGTCGAGAGGATCCGGATGGCGCAGTCAGCAGATTCCAAGCTTCAGCGACTCAGAGCAGAGTGTGAGGCAGGACGAAGACCAGAGTTATGTATTCATGAAGATGGTACACTTCGACATGGTAAGCGTCTTTGTGTATCCAGTGGAGATATCAGACAGGAGATCATGGCAGAGGCCCATAGTTTGCAGTATTCTATTCATCCCGGTGGCACGAAGATGTACCGTAATATCCGCCAGCACTTTTGGTGGAATGGCATGAAGAGGGAGATAGCCCGGTTTGTCTTTCATTGTCTAGTCTGCCAACAAGTTATGGCTGAACATCAGAGACCAGCTGGACTACTTCAACCATTGCCGATTCCCGAGTGGAAATGGGAGCATATAACCATAGATTTTGTGACTGGATTGCCTAGATCCCCGACTGGCAGAGACGCTATTTGGGTTGTCATAGACAGGCTCACGAAGGTGGCTCACCTTCTTCCGTTCATAGTTAGTCAGTCGACGGCTCAGCTAGCGGAGATGTATCTCCGGCAGATTATCAGATTGTACGGTATACCAGTCAGCATCACTTCGGATAGAGATTCAAGATTTACGTCGCACTTTTGGCATAGCTTGTAAGAAAGTTTGGGAACTCACCTCCAGTTCAGTTCAGCTTATCACCCACAGACAGATGGCCAGTCGGAACGCACGATCTAGACTCTTGAAGATATGTTGCGGTCATGTACACTCGACTTCGGTGGTTCATGGGAAGATCACCTGCACCTGGTAGAGTTCTCGTACAATAACAGTTTTCAAGCTAGTATCCAGATGGCGCCGTTCGAGGTATTGTATGGTAGGAAGTGCCGATCTACGCTAGCCTGGGACGATATTGGAGAGAGGCAGATGCTTGGTCCGGAAATGATTGCTCAGACCGTTGAAGTGGTCAGAAGAGTCAGAGATCATCTTCGAGTTGTCCAAGATCGCCAGCGTCATTGGGCCGATTCTCATCGGCGTCCTCTTGAGTTTTCTTTCGGCGATCATATATTTCTGAGGATTTTGCCTAACCGCGGCGTCATTCATTTCGGCGTACGGGGAAAGCTTAGTCCTAGGTATATAGGGTCATTTGACATTCTGGAGCGAGTAGGAGATGTATCCTATCGTCTCGCTCTTCCACCATCGCTACGTGAGGTGCATGACGTATTCCATGTATTCTAACTGCGACGGTATATCCCGGACCCGAGCCACATCCTGGATCATTCAGAATTGGTTGTTGGTACCAACCTTTCATATGAGGAGAGGCCCGTGTCTATATTGGACCGAAGAGAGAAGACATTCAAGAACAAGACTATCAAGTTAGTCCGAGTTGCTTGGGGTCATCAATCTTTGGGTGAGTCAACGTGGGAGCGTGAGGATGATATCCGATCACGATATCCCGACCTGTTTGACTCGTGAGGTATAATATCTTTCTTATGCCTCATACCTTCGATTCCGTGCTTGCATGAATAATTTCTTGATTGCTTGATTAGTATAGCTTGTCTGTGATTAGTATAGCTTGTCCTTGCAATTCTAACCTCTTGATTAAATTACGAGGACGGAATTCTTTTAAGGTAGGTAGCGTTGTAATGCCTGTAGTTCGTATTACGTATCTTAGAATACATGTACGTATTTTATCTTATATCGTATATCTCTTGGCTTGGCTCGGTTTATTTTGGGTTGGTTCGGCTAGGCTTGGGTTGCCTTGGCTCATCATGAACCAATGAGAGAACCCCTATCTACCACCACCATCATCCTTTATTAACCCATTCCCTCTTTCTCTCTCTTCATTACTCTTCTTCTTCTCCACATTTACTTCTACACCTACCAGGAAGAGAGAGAGAGCTTAGGCAAGTGCAAACTTACTTCATGATGGATCTCAAGTTTTATTGTTCCATTCTCTTCCTTACTTGATTCTAAGATACTTTAGAACTTGGCATTTTCCATTTTGATGGATTTTTTCTTGTAGATCTAAGATTATATTATTTTCAATTTTCTTAGATTTTGATCTATTAAACTTTATTATTTTTATGTTTTGATTGTTCCATGTTGTAGAGAATTCGATTTTACCCAAAATAGACCTTTGAAAAGTTGGATTTCGACTTATTTTGAGGAAGTTATGGCCAAAAGCATTTTTGGCCATTTCTATGTTCATCTGTGCTGATTTTGGCAGGGACGATGAATAGTGTCGCATGCATAGTACCGAGCCGCATAAGGGTGCTGCATAGTACCGAGCCGTATAAGGGTGCTGCATAGTGCCGCATAGTGCCGAGCCGCATAAGGGTGCTGCATAGTGCCGCATAGTGCCGAGCCGCATAAGGGTGCTGCATAGTGCCACATAGTACTGAGCCGCATAAGGGTGCTGTATAGTACCGAGCCGCATAAGGGTGCTGCCTAGTGCCAAGCCGCATAAGGGTACTGCATAGTGCCGAGCCGCATAAGGGTGCTGCATAGTGCCGAGCCGCATAAGGGTGCTGTATAGTGCCGCATAGTGTCCAGCCGCATATGGAAGTGTCGCATAGTGCTGAATAGTGCCGCATAGTGCTGAATACTGCCGCATAGTGCATATTTTGGCTGTTTTTGGCTGTTTTAAGTCTAGTTTGACTGAATTGTGGCCAGAATTTCTCCCAACTCCCAACATGAAAGTTGTAGATCTTTTTCTTGGCTTCAAGAATATGTTATTAGTTATTTTATAAAAATTTTCTCATTATGATAATGTAAGAATAGAACACGATAGTGGCCCGTGGCGCACTCTTGGCAAGTAAACTGACATGATATATCTCGACATGTTGTTACGACATCTAACCTGACATAACAAGTAGGAACGACCTGGACACCGTGGGCGATTGTGTTTGTACAAATAAACCAGTACTGTCTTACATCATGTCTAGGATAGGGATCCCTGAGTACCACGGTCGGGAATACCTACAGCAATTGACTAAGGCTAATAAACTAGAATAATTCAGTAGACATGAAGAGGTTCCCAGCTACAGAAAATCCTATTATCTAGGCGCATTAGGTAGACTTGTATCCTACCGACGAGTATGGCACATTTCCAGCACACAGTCACGTGTTGCATTCTTCACAAACGGATATTCGACCTGAATAACCGGATGGTCTGCATGGCTTGTGGCTATTGGGATAATCTTATTACATCTTGCTAGTAACTAGGCCTGTGATAACCCTAGTTAGTTAAAAGTATCAAGCCGTACTCTTGATTGGCCGTGATTGATTGGATGTAGTTTATTCCAGCTTAGTCTTATCCTAATCCTGTGCAAGATTGTGACATGACATGATTATTGACGCTTGTCTTAACAATAACGATCGGGGGTCCAGTTCTGTTCAGGCGAAGGGTTATAACCCCGGTCCTTGTTTGGTTTAAGGGTTGTAACCTGGATCCCGGAGCAGTTATGTGTCCTCTCTTCGTTTATTATCTTATTGCAATCTCATGCCATGTTTGTCATGTTTTACCTTACCTTAATACCCTGATTAATTATGCTGGCCTTAGCAATAAATATCAGGGGTCCAGTTCTGTTCAGGAGAAAGGTTACAACCCCGGTCCTTGTTTGGTTTAAGGGTTGTAACCTGGCTCCCGGAGCAGTTTTGTGTCCTCTTTTCGTTTATTGTCTTCACTGTACCAATAGTATTTGAGACGGGTTTCTATTCAGGTGAAGGGCTGCAACCCCGGTCCTTGTTTGGTTTAAGGGTTGTGACCTGGCTACTTGAATAGTTTTCTCGTACCCAGTTTACTGTTGTTATCTCTATTATTATCAGTTCTTTATTTATTATCTTTAATATTCTATTGTGATATGCTGGTTTTAGTTCCTAAGTGAAGCCTCTTTTGTGGCACTTGCTCTTTCTGGGATCTGACCCAGCTGGTTTTGTGTTGCCAGATATCGGAGCAGTACCAGAGGATCCACCTGTCTTCCAGCCCGATGGTGACCACCAGGCGTAACCAGGGCAATGAGTGGGTTTCTTTTGTCCTCCCAATCTATTTGTAAAAATTATTCTTTTGAGGCGTTTAGCCGGCGAGCACGTGTTAGCTCGTATTGCACCTTTATTTACTGTCTGCCTATGGGCTGTAACATGATTGACAAATCCTAGGGTTGATCATGTATTGACTAAAACTCTTGCTAGTCCTGACATTTTGTACGACTAGCTTCATGATCATCCAATATGTAATGTATGGAACGCCTTACTATTGTATATTGATGCTCTAATATCTTGTGACTGTTACTACTTGCTTGTGATTGAGACAATAGGCTTGTTCTTGACCATAGGAGACTGATGGATTATAGTTAAACCCCCATATATCTAGACAGCCGTGACCGTATAGTGACATGGATTCCATTTTATTATATGTAGCTGGCTATGTCTGCCCCCGTTCTCCAGTATTCTGGTTCTGGGGCATGACAGTTAGGGTTTGTGGGGGATTGAAAGAAGGAGAAGGAGAAGATTAAGGTTTGGTGAGAGGAGGGAAGAGGAGGAGAAGGGGAGTGGAGCTGAGAGGGAAGGAGAAGGGATTTGGAGAGGGAATGAGAAAGGGGCGGGGGTTTGAGCCTCAAAATATCGTAGGGGTGGAAAGGATTTTACTGAAAACTTATTACAAGTTTGCCACCGCTCTAAAATATTAATGACATTTTATTTTATAAACGTTATAATAAGTCCAGAATTAGCCCAAACCGTCATAGAAAAAAGGTATTTTGAACTTTGATAACGCTTAGGTATCAGGCGTCATCAATACGTCTTGTCGAGCGTTATTAATAGGCCTTTTTGTTGTAGTGCTTATTCAGAAAGGGGTCCGCAAAACTAATCGTCGTCTTGCGACGGACTGAGGCGTTGGCACGGTAAGACAAATCAGACGTATGATTCAATTAAGCACGAAGTGCTCGAATGGGTAAGTCAGGAGAGTTGGCCGTGCAACGAAGTTATAAAATCGAGCCGCATCGGCTCGGCGAAACGATAAGGCGTATCGACTCAAGGTGGAGGGACATTGACTTTCTTTTTTACTCCTTCATGCCTAAGTAAAATATATATCATTGTATGCTGAGTTAACCTATTAACGCTACGGGCGTGGCTCGATAGAGAGATAAACATAGTGCGTGTCGAACACTAGATAGAACAATTGAAATGAATCGTACAACAAATGTACGAGTCGCTATGAAATATTGAATAACGCAAAGGCGAGCGCCTCGGTGTACAAGCCATAAGAACATGGGATAACTGTATCGACGAGTGCCCCAGTGCATAAGTCATTCCGTGCCCCCGCGTACGAGTTAGTATGCTAGAACATTGAAAGACTATATCGGTGCGAGTGCCTTAGTGCACGAGCGATAGAACATTGAATACCTTATCGAGGCGTGCCTCAGTTGCACGAGTCAGAAGGATGGAACATAAGTATAACGTATTAAATACTAAGGCATAGAATATGGGAAACACGGCTTCGAGGCGTGTATTGAATGCACGATGCAAGAAAAGACGACGAATGTGCACAGCTGCACAACACTTACAAAAGATGGCGTCGTTGCGACGAGGAGAACAGTTGTGGCACGGATGTGGCATAACTGTTGATACGGTATGGTGCCTTCGAAATATTCGTGGCCTTCGGGCGTTCGTTGAGAACATTGGGGCGTTGTGCCAATTGAAATAGAGATAAGCGAACTTGCTTGGTTGTATGAAAGATGAGATGCATTGCATGGTCAAATGGACTTAAAGACGTATAGCTCGTGCACGGGTAATCCTTCGAACGTAGCGCACCAGGGCGCTGGGATCATTCGGCCACTGCTAGAATTAGCGACGTAATTTATAAACGTCGTAATACGTCACTATTACCGACGATCGGTGACGTTTTGCGATTTGGTTTTGTATAAAGAAACATACGTCACGGATAAGTCGATGAACGTCGCTAATATCACTAATATTGGCGACATTTACCGACGTAACTAGTGTAACGTTGTTAATATCACTAATATTAGCGACATTTACCGACGTATAGTTATGACATCGCTAAAATAAAAATATAGGGCATTCGAGTTTTTATTTTCCTCCATTATTTCGATCGAATTTTTTCCGAACCCGCGTGCTCCCCTTCGGCGACCCTCACCCCTCGTCCTCCGGCGACCCCCTCCTCCCTCGGCGACCCTCCCCCTCGGCCCCCGACCCTCTGCGACCCCGCTCGGCGACCCTGCTCCCACCGATGACCCCCTCGGCGACCCAGCTTTCCCTCGTAGACCCCGCTCACCCTCGACGACCGCTCCCCTCCATCTCCAGCTCCCCACCGGTGACCCCTTTCCCCCTCGACGATCCACTCCTCCGGCCCCGACTAGGTAAACCCTAAACCTATTTCAGACACGACACTGTGACACAGGACACAACACTTTGACACACACACACACACACTTTGACACAGAACACACTTTGACCCAAAACCTATTTCGGACACGATACTGTAAACATTTTGATATTTACTATTGTTTGCTTTGATATTTATTTTGTTATCAAGTGTATTTGATATATATAATTATTATATTTATGTCTTATTATTTGGTATTATACTAATTTGAATGTGGACTGGTTCAGTATTATTGTAGAAATTAAATAATGGTACTATTAATAGTCGTTCATAGGAAATGTTTGAATTGGAGGTTCACTTGGGGTGCTATTCATAGCCATTAGAATGATGGTTTGGAATTGACTTCAAATTGAGTAAGGGCTTGGGTTTATTATTGGATATAGGTCAGTTTTGGGCTAAATTGTTAGGCCATTGAAGTATTATATAGTTACTGTTGTTATAGACCAGGTTCTTGCAGTACTTAGTTGGTAGACTCATTGAATAGATAGCAGTAGAGTTTATGTTAACCAACAGGGATTCAAGGGTGTAATGGACTTGTGGATGCTCAAGTTGAGTGTTAGGACTTTTTCATTCCTCTTAGGTCCGGGAGTAGTACCTGACTCACTTGTTTAAGTAATTTTGTTAATAATTAGAGCCTAGTCAGTAGATTAAGTGGTTTTGTAAACACTAGAAATTGACTGGAGGTTTAAATTAGAAAGCTTCTAAAAATATTATTTCTTTATTTACTGGTGATCTAGAGTCATTGTTAACCCCATAAGAGATGTAAGTACTCATACTCGATCATCACATGCATGCATTCATATTACACTTGACTTGTTTGTACTTACTTCCACTTGCTTGTATTCGTGTCATGTCGTGTCGGGGAGGGAAGAACACCAAAGGGCATGTAGTCACCTAAGTCTTAGCGTGTTGAGTATAGGCACGATATACCTTATACTATATTGGCGTCCTATACGACACGTTTGTTTACTTGATTGCTAGTATATAGTACACTATTGTTTGCCATTGATTGTAAAAGTACAGAACAGTTTTATGGGAGGACTGAACTTAGACTCACAATACAAACTCGCTTGTACAAAGAAAGCCTAGGGACGAAAACCTAGGTAGAGCAATCTAAGTACAATTGTTTATTTTTTTCTGGAGGATGACAGTAGAGGATCGAAAAAGCGACGGCAGCTCTGCCTTACTCCTTGGACGATCGGACGCAGCTTCGGCTCCGGGAAAGAAATACTCTTGCTCGAATGTGGATCGCTCTGTGTCTGACTCTGTGCGTATATCTTTGTGCTCCTTTTTTTGTCTCCTTTTTCTACAAGGAAATGGCACCTTGCTATTTATAGGCATCATTGGTGGGGGTGTATATCCACGTGGCGGATTCGGAGCACCGGACCATTATGTTGATTGCCATAAATCTGGTTTGTTACGATTGTAATACATCTGGGTAATTATGTTGATCGCCATAAATCCAGATTGTAATGATTGCATTAAATCTGGATGGTTATGATGGTAGCAACAAATCTGGCTTGTTTGGGATTTGACCAAATCTGGACGGTTATGTTGATTGCGGTAAATCTGAGTTATTGAGATTTGATCGACTCCTGCCACGTGTCCTTCATTGACCGTAATAAATATGAATTATTGAGATTCGATCAGATCCTGCCACGTGTTCCTCATTGACTACGATAAATATAAATTATTGAGATTCGATCAGCTCCCGCCACGTGTCCCAACTGTTGCGAGCCGTATAGAGGACTGCCATGGTTGGGCCGCATGAGTGTGGCCTCGTGTCAGAACCGCATAGGGGAGGCCTTATCTGAACCGTATGAAAATCTTTTTGTCTGAGCCGCATGATGGTGCCTCATAATCCGAGCCGCATAGGAGTAGCAACCGCATGGGGGTGGCCCCATGATCCGAGTCGCATAGGAAGAGCAGCCGCATGGGGGGCGGCCGCATGAGAGTGGCAGCCGCATGGAAAGAGCAGCCGCATGGGGGCGACCGCATGAGAGTGGCTGCCGCATGTGGGATGGTAGCCGTATAGGGAGGGTTTTGAGGTTGGTGGACTGTGTCAGCTGTAAAGATAATTTCTTGTCTTTCCTAGGAGCCTGTCATTATGTCAGGGTCATTATTTCACTTTTATGTCAGGGTTGTCAAATCTTCGTGTCAGAGCCGTCGCTTCGCATCAGGGCATTAAATAAGCCAGCTGCATAAATTAATTACAGCCGATTTGTGAAGGACTTGTTGAACCGCATGAAGCCACGTGGCTCGCTGGGAACTTCTGAGCCGCATGAAACTCTAATAAACTTTTGAGCCGCATGAAACTCTCCTAGTCTTGAGCCGCATAGGATTTCCTGTTCATTTTCATGCTTCCATAAGACCCCCTTCAAAGTTTTCAATTTATAAAATTGAAATACTTTGAATAAGAAGCATGGCTATGCCCACCTAAGCTCTTCTGGTCGCATAAGATGTTCTGGCCGCATGGACTTCCTAGCCGTATGGCCTTCCTGGCCGCATGGACTGTCTGGCCGTATGGACTGCCTGGCCGTATGGACTTCTTATCCGCATGGCCTTCCTGACCGCATGGACTTCCTAGCCGCATGGACTTCTTAGCCGCATAGCCTTCCTGGCCGCATGGACTTCCTGGCAGCATGGATCGCTCTGGCCGCATGCTGTCCTTTCTGCCACGTATGCGTCTCACTTAATGACCCTTGATTTTGTCTTGATTTGTTTCGAATTTGAAGCCGCTTTTTGGGGTAGGATCCCAAGGGTCAGATTTGCCTCGATGACCGAAGCGTCGATTTTATTCTTTAGGCGGCGTACGAATCGAAGCATCCCTCGGTCTATGAGCCCCCTGTCCGCCTATAAATAAGAGTAATCTTTTTAGAAAAACTCTTTACTTTCTTTTTTTATTCGAGCCTCTCTTGCCCTAGGCTGCCGTCTTCTTCTTCTTCTTCGATCATTCGATGGCCCCCAAGACTTCCAAGACTGCGGCGAAGGGTAAGGGGGTGGCCTCTACGTCGGCTGCGGCGCCTGAAGTTCACCCTGACGTTCACCCTTCCATTGCTGGTAAGGATTTTGGCAGAAATTGTACGAACTCAGAACTTTAACCATCATGGCTATGTCGCATATTTTATGCGTGGGCCTTCTTCGTCTTCATGAATCTGCATACTGTGCTATGTGTGCCGCATATGCATCCCATGTCCGAGCCACATGAGAGTCGTCTTGCGGCCGCATAAGCACTTTGTGAGTTGAACCGCATAAAGACCCGTCGAACCAGAATCGCATAAGTCCCTCTGAATCGAACCGCATGAAGCCCCCTCAAACAGAACCGCATAAGCTCATCTGGACTGGGCCGCATGAGGCTGCGCTAAACCGAGCCGCATAAGCTCCTCTGAATTGGGCCGCATAATGCTCCGCTAAGCAAAACCGCATAAGCTCACGCTAAACAGAGCCGCATAAGCTTACGCTAATTAGTGCCGCATAAGCTCATGTTCAAACAGAGCCGCATGAGCTCTTTTAAACAGAACCGCATAAGCTCGTGCTAAACAGAGCCGCATAAGCTCATGTGGACTGGGCCGCATAAGCCTAAAAATACTAGGTGGTTTTGTTTAGCCATCTTTTAATCTTGTTTCTCTTTGTCTTTCTCCAGTGAATCTGCCAGTAAATCCAGCAGGAGAACCCCTGGTGGGTTCGGCCCAGTCTGCTGTGGGTGTGCGGTTTGACCACTTAGTCTAATATGTGGCGAACCAGCTTCCCACAGACGAGCCTTTGGAGAGACTGAATGCTATCAAGAACCAACCCTTCTACTTTCTCTGCGCCATGATGAACTCGGGGCAATTGGAGGGGAAATACCTGAAACCGGCGTTCCTCTTTGGGGATGCTTTGACTGTAAAGAACCCCCGAGTGCTGGATATATCCGAGAGTTGGGACTTTACTCTTGACGGGATGGCGATTCATATCCCTCCTATCGAGCGTTATTTTCCCCTGTCATGGTTCAACATGTTACCGATGGACAGAAAGATGGTGGACTCCTTGACTCCAAGCAGGTCGGGGATGATTGTGGGTAACATCTATTACAACAGGAATTTGGGTCGGCGTATGCGGGAAGGGAACCGGTCAGTCGGTACGTGATGGGATTGGCTCCGGATACCTTCATTAACGTACCGGGTCCCAATTTTACATTCTCTCAAGCTGACACCTTCTTGAACCAGCTTGCTCGGAAGGGGTCCTATCCCGTCGGCCGGTTGGCACTACAGAACTGGATAAACCCTATCCCTGCGTGGGCCAACTTGACCACGTGGATTCTGTGGAAGTATGAGACTCCCCTGCATCAGATCGGTCTCTATCACGCCATTCGGGGCACCTGTCATTGTCTACCTATAAATAAGCCATTGTTCATGGCTCTCCTGGAGATGTACAACCGGCGGATAGGAACCTTCTTCACACTTGAAGGGGAGCTGGGACTCGCCCTCCACGAGATGCACGTCATTTCCAAGCTACCCTGGGGGGACAAAGTCTTTGAAGTGTACACCCCTACGAACGAAGAGTTCGAGGATTTGGATCGGCAGTTCCCGGGCTTTATTGCTGTATACCGAGAATTGTTATGTCACCACAGTACCTGTCACCAGGCGTCTATCATGAAGGATGGTTGCTCGGAAGGGAGCACTCCTCATACCAGGTCCTGGGTCTCGTACCTTTTTACACTAGGTACCTCAGGCTGGGTTTCCTCCCATGATCGTCAAACCCAGGAGTAGGTACAAGAGCTGGCGTCGACTGCCAAGAGATCGAGGGCCACTGGCGACACATTTGGGAGTCGAACTGACTCCTTTAGTTATTTTTATCATGGTACTCAGCGATTGTCAGAGAAGGTGCTCCTGGCAGGATTCCTGATGGTGTAGCTACGAAACTGCGTGGTCTCAGGAGGGGCATGTTCTATTGAGAGGATCAGCCGCCACTTTATCCTCCCTGCCGTAAAGCTGGTCTTTGGGGTCAGACTGGCCCTTCTTCCGGCCATGGTGTGCAGCATACACCATGGCCTTCGCGCCTTCTCGTCCAAGGTCATCGCCCGTGATACGGCGATGGATTTTGAGCGCATAGAGCTACCCTACCATTATCTGATGGGGTGGATGTTGATGCACTACCGGTCTTTGATGAGACCTGGAGCAGAGGACGGCGTTACGGCTGATGATGCTTTCATTTTCCAATATCGCCATCAGCCCTGGGAGTGCAGTACTATGCCAGCTTGTCGGAGGGCGCTGGCGAGAGTGGATGGATACAACTTTTTTGTGTCTGTTCCTTATTATACCGCTGAAAAAGTGAGGGGCGTACAGATCGATGGTACCGGACCTCCTCACCTCCTGTCTGAGAAGATGCTCCTTTGGTTGCGTAATATCCGTCCAGTGCACCTGGTATACCGTAATCACAACAATGTCTATCTCGAGCCCTACTTGCCCAGCAGGTTCTCCCGCCAGTTCGGGTATTGCCAGCTTTTCTTAGACAGTCCCAGCTCTTGCCTGGGCTTTGTAGGTAGCGTCCTCGACGGTATCAGGGCCTGACATTGTTATGACACGGTTCATACCCGAACTAGCTTCTCGGTTCCTGAGACTGAGGTGCCAGAGGAGATTTTGTATATGGCGGTCCTATACCATGTTACGGCGAGCAGGCCTTCCGTTAATTTTGACCCGAGTACTAGCTTTATTGCGGGTACTGGCTTGGCGGAGAAGCCCAAGGGGTCTAAGACGAGGAAGAGGAGGGCAAATACGGTTCATGTGCCTGACTCGGAGTCCAGCGATGCGGACGAAGAGGATGAAAAGCACGATGCTGATAACTCTCTCCCTCCTACAGAAGAAGTGGTGGCGGATCAGCCGCCTGTTGTGCCAGATGAGGTGGTGGCAGGTCAGCCGCCTGTTGTGCCGGATGAGATGGTAGCAGATCATCCGCCTATCGTGTCCGGTCTTTCACGCAAGCGAGCCAGGCGTGAGTCTATTGGTGGTATAACCTTCTCCATGAAGTGGGCTGCGGTAAGACGTCGCGGGTTGCTCATTACGGAGAGAGGCGAAGGTGATGACACCGTTTCGGAGGTGAATTGAATTGCGACCATCTCCTTCTTTAGTTCTTTCTTTTCTTGAACTATGATCTAATCATTTTTCTCTTCTCTTTAGGCGTCAGAAGATTCGGACTCTCGAGAACCGGATGCGGTTTCTGAAGTCAATCCGGCCCTGACCACTTTGATTAGTGACATGTGTACCGAGATTATTTCTGTCGGGATTCTCTCGGCGGCGGTTGAGGGATCTCACGTTGTTGAGGTCTCGACCCAGGGTAAAGGGGGCTCCGCTGAACCCGTCCCTGAGACTGCTGAATTTCAGCAGGATGACGCTGATCCAGTCGTATCCCCTTCCGGGGCGTCTGGGGCAGAGGAACCAGCTGAATTCGGCTTGGAGGTTGCTGGTGAGGGGACTATGGCGGCTGTGAGGGAACCTCAGCCTCCACAACCCTTCCCTGGTAAGATAAGCCAAATCTTGACTAGTGAGGAGGCTCATTTTTTCTATCATCACATCCTTCGGGTTAGGCTAATTGATGGTTGCTCTGGATATACAGGTCCTGTCTCTTCACTGTCAATGACGGATATTGTCAGAGAAGGCTCTGCCAGCGGGAACCGGGTGGAAGGAAGTGTGCCCCCTCCTCTTCCAACTGATATTGAGGGGCGTCCTGCTGGATCAAGTTCGAAAAATTAGATGGCGGCACAGCCGGGGCAAAGAGCAATGGTCCCTGCATCCTCCTCTGCTTATGTGGCTTCGGGGGTCGACTTCTCCGCCTTGCCGAGTATCCAGGTTCTTCGGGCCGTAGAGGAGGAGTTAGCTGCTATCCAAGTATCTTTTCGCTCGGAATTTGTTTCCCTGGTGGCAGGGGTGGCAAGTTCTGGTGCGTCTCCTTAGACACTGCCAGCTACACTTCCTTTGACGTCGTCCTCTACGAAAGTTTTGGATGAGGCGTCACAGGATGTGGTTGACAGTTTCTACCAGAGAGGGGTCGAAGCTGCTGTGGAGCGGGGGACCCCCTTTGCTACAATGTGCTTGTGGCCAAATTAAAATTCTTAAAACCCTCTTTGGTGGGACGGGGATAGTTGCGATTTTGGAGCCCAAATTGCTAGAGGCTGATCAGCTCGTGGCCCAGTTTCAAGTGCTGCGACAAGCTGATCTGTCTGCAACCATAGATCAAGAGCGCGACTTCCTCACCACTGTCCTGGAGAAGGTAAGGGCTGCACGAGATAAGTCTAAGCCGGTTATAATGAAGGACCTTGGCGACCTATCTCTCTAGTATGACCATCTGAGCCACAGGAGCAGAGATTGCATGGCTCGGAAAGCGGCCGCCTCCTACGGAATAATTGATATAAGGGAGCAGATCCTCGAGCTCGAGAGGAAGCTGGCTTTCTTGTAATCTGAGCTTGAAGCTTTCCGTGCGGATAAAGAGCTGATCGTTCAGGAGGCCGGAAGGGTCACCCGAGCTTCCGCTAGCCTGGAGCGTGCTCTGAAGAAGCTTGAGGATGGCTGGCGGGCTCATGCGCATCTGGAGGATGCAGAGTAGATGACTCAGGAAGCTGAGCGCCAGGCCAAGCAGAAGTTTGAGTGGTCGACTGTCTTGCTGAGGGACCGTCTCATGGAGTTATCTATCGCCGAACCATAGTCGGCCTTTTTTTTTTCTTTTTGTTTATGTTCTTTTCTTTTCTTGAGAGGGACATGGTCCCGGAACATGTAGTACTTTTGACTTACAAATAAAAGAGTATGTTTTATTTTACCCTTCATTTGTATTGCTTATTGCGTTTGTGGTGTTGTAGTATTTGCCCCACTGGGGGACTGTTTGTGGACTTATTATCCTTGGCATACCTTAGTTTTATGTACGGATAACAAGTTTGATGGGGATACTTTAGAACAATTCCACAGTAAGATGGCTATGGACGCTCCTGGTATCGGAAGAAAGAATGCCATGGAGCAGCTGGGCTCCCGGGGCATGATGAGAAATGAGGGGCATGTACTTAGTACAGCATTTGTGGTCACAGAGGACATTTGTTGTCAACAGAGGACATTTGTGGTCAACAGAGGACATTTGTGGGCCTATTATCCTTGGCGTACTCCGGTCTTGGGTACGAATAATAAGTCGAGAGAAAATCCAACATACTTACTCAGAGGTAATGAGGACGTGGTAAATATGAGGGTTTCTTCGATGGAATCTTCCTACTCAGAGGTAATAAGGACGTGGTAGGAGTAGATACCATGAAGGGGTACATTGAACAACTCAGAGGTAATGAGGACATGAAAGTTTTACGTGAGGGGCGGTTTGTTTTTGATGGAAGTGAAAACAACTCAGAGGTAACATCGACGTGGTTGTTTTCGAGAATTTTGTGGATCTGTTACCCTTTTTATGCACTGAAAGTGCGGGTATTGGATCATGAGGGGGGAGCTCTTTTAGGAAAAAAAAGTTCAGAGGTATGATCATACGTGACTTACTACCTAGAAGATGCGATATAAATTCATCTGGAGTGACCAGAGTGTAAGTTCAGCGGTACCTGCAGGTACATAACTCAACAATCTAGAAGATTTGGAGTCAGAATGTAAGTTCAGCGGTACCAGAGGGTACATAACTCAACAATCTGGGAGATTCGGAGTCAGAGTGTGAGTTCAGCGGTACCAGAGGCCACATAACTCAACAACCTGGGATTTGGAGGGTGTCGTTTTAGACATAATACTTCTTCAGGAACTTTTCGTTGATGGGCAGCATGAGCAAGTCTCTATTTTGTTTTGCGAGCGGTAAGCACCATTGGAGAATATAGCCTCGATGACAAATGGGCCTTCCCACTTTGGCTGGAATTTGCTGGCGGTTTTATGAGTCATAACCATCGGCCTCCGAACTGCCAGAACGAGATCACTCACTTGGAATGTTCTGATTTTAACCTTCTTGTTAAAAGCTCCCGAGATACGTGCTTGGTAGAGCTCGATTCGTTGTTGAGCTAACAGGCGCTTCTCATCTAGAGCCTCCAACTCTTGTAATCGGCGGTGGTGATTATCCTCCGTCGTCAATCGGCAGGTGAGGGCGACGCAGAGTGAGGGGATTTTAGTCTCCAATGGAAGAACTGCCTCACTCCCATACACCAGAGAGAATAGTGTATTCCCAGTGGCCGTCCGTACTGTAGTACGGTACGCCCATAAGCATTCGCCAAGCTTCTCATTCCAGTCACGTTTGTTTGAGGATACGAACTTCTTGAGCAACTTGATTATAGTTTTATTGAATGCTTCTGCCAACCCATTCGCCGCCGGATTGTATGGCGTTGAAGCAACATTCTGGATTCGGTGTTTTTCACAGAATCGATAGAAGACGTGGCTTGCGAACTGCGGACCATTGTCGTGGATGATCCTCCGGGGTAGTCCATAGCAGTAGATTACGTGATGCTTGAGGAAGCTGATCACGTTTGATGTCTTCATTTTTGTAACCGGAACAGCTTCCGTCCATTTAGAGAAGTAATCTGTGATCGCGAATATGAAGCGGTGTCCTCGGGACGAAGGCGGAGTGATCGGACCAATGATGTCAATTCCCTATGCTTCGAACGGCCAGGATGCCACCATCGGATGTAGAAACTCGGATGGTTGATGGATGAAATCTGCGTGGACTTGATAGGCTTTGTACTTTCTTGTATAGTCTATCGCATCTGCAACCATCGTGGGCCAGTAATAGCCCATTCGGCGAAGGCGGTCTTGCAATTTTGGGCCAGGCTGATGGGCCCCGCAGACGCCGTCGTGAGCTTCACGTACAGCTTCTTTGGCTTCTGTATTTGACAGACACCGAAGCTGTAATCCATCGTATGATCGCTGATACAGCATTTTTGTCTCTGTATCGTAAAAGAATATGAGGGAACGTCTTCTGATAGAAGTGGCTTCCTTCGGATTCTCTGGCAGAATGTCGTAGACTATGAAGTCGATGAATGGTTGTCTCCAGTCCGGTGCTTCGTCGACTGTAAGAGCGGAGTAACTCTCAACATATTGAACATTATTCTTGGGACAGACCAATTCATGGCCTATTATGTCAACCAGATGATGAGCCTAATTCGGTACTGCTAGGGAAGCGGTATCACGACCCGCACCCGCTTTTTCAGACGCGAGCTCGTGAGCAAGCCAGCTACGCATCAAGCGGACTCCAGCCCTACTCGAATACGTAAACGATGTCACGGCTATTACATTGGGCCTAATCGAGGCAAGGCAAAACTACATCTCAATCCACAATAAGAATAATAAACAAGAATAAACAAGTATGGGTCGTGGTCTGCAGCCCACTAGCATATATGTCCGATAAGACTCTAAAAAGAAATAACAAGAGTCTAATACTGAATCAAAAAAAGGATATCTCATGATAAGGTATGAAAGCACAAGCAGATAATAAACACAATAACGATACCTGAATCCTGCAAGCGTATCATCACATCTGGACCCCACAGGTGTCATAATCATCCGCCATCCAGAGCTGCTAACTAACTCCACGCAATAACTAACCTGAAGAGATCATCAGGTCCTCAGGAGACATAGCAAGATACATAAAAAAATACCTATCTAGCAGTTTATCATGCAATAAAGAAAATATAGGAAATAAACGAGAAAAGACCAATCAGCACGAAAATACGACTATACACGACTGGAAGAACCACTACGCCTAAACGAACTGCTGGAGAAGAACAAGAGAACACGATATCACGATGTCAATGGATAACCAATCGAATACTCAAACCCTCGCCCCTAGTGTGGACTCGTAGGTTGGAACAACTACTAGCCCTCGCCCCTAGTATGGACTCGCAGGCTAGCATCACCCTCGTCCCTAGTATGGACTCGAAGGTGTGAACCATATACTACTAACCCTCGTCCCTGGTGTGGACTCGCAGGCTAGCATCACCTTCGTCCTTAGTGTGGACTCGCAGGTATGGACAGATAACTACTAACCCTCGTTCCTAATGTGGACTCGCAGGTTAGCTTAACTACTAACCCTCGCCCCTGATGTGGACTCGCAGGTTAGCTTCAAGATTTCAAGACAATGAGGTAAAGCAGTTCCGTTATGACTTATTCATCCTATGACACGATGCGACTCAGTCCAAGTACAAGTGATGACACGACATGACCCAATCACGATACACGAGGAAACCAATCCAAGGTGAACTACAGAACTAACTATGAACAAGAACTATATATACGTATATCCGATATGAACTACAAAGCCAATTATAAACAAGACTATATATATACTAACAGGCATGATATACAAATCACATATAATAATCAACTGGTAAAACTGTATAATAATATAAATATGCATGTAAATAAACCGTAGAGGGAGGCAAGGTATCTTGCCTGGAGGTTGGACGCAGATCCAATAACAATATAGTCCACTACTAAGCCAAGAAGTCCAAATCATCACAACTACCTCCAAAAGCTGAAACAGACAATGCCAACAGTCTCAGAATAGTCAAATTAGCTAGGATTGCCTGTCCTTAAGTCCAATTCTGGACACAGGTGCAAAATGGTAATTTCGAACAAAAACGATGTCCGCCGTTGGACCCGCTTTGCACCGAAAAGCGTGGCAGAGTCAATGGTCTCTAAAGTGGTCAAACTATATGTCAACAGGTCTGGTTTTTCGCGATACGAACCCAACCGTATGTCCAAAGTTGGATTCCGACGGGCCGTGCACAAAATCACCCGTTGAGTCGGACCATGGGGCCCGTAAAACGGCAATCCAATCCACTGTCTCAGAATTGGACCAAACTTGGCATACAGGACCAAAAAAATGATATGGTCCTGTTGGCGTAAGTTTTATCTCGATCTGATGAACGTGCATAAAGTAATTGGGAAATTTACACAGAGGCCGATACGGTGAATTTCGACGGATACGCATCAATTTCGTCGCGTACACGCGACCAATTTGAAATCCGTAAAAGCCCACACGACCACGAAGCCGTTACGCACCTTTAGATGCTTTCGGTTCGTGACCATGTCGCTCGGATTGGCGGGACGCACGTCGTATCGAAGATTTTTCTGGATTTTAAAACAGGTTTTTGTCAAACTTCGGGATCCGATTTCTCGGCACGTAGTCGATGAAATCGACTTCTGCGAAAAGGGTTATGGAGCCCTATATGTTTTCTATAACTACGTTCAGGTGGAATTTCTAAAAAGCTACTGGATCGATCAAAATTGATCGGCAAACATGGATGATTGGACTGTTAAACGTTCTATTTTTGAACAGGTTTTGGTCGATCTTTGGATCGACTTTCTGGGAATCCTAGCAAGCGGCAATCAAAACCATTTGAAGGAAAATAATGTCGTATAGGTTAGAAATGTACCCTAAAAGACAAATCGCAAAACCATTGCTCGTGCGCGACGGAATGTCGCTGCAAACCTGCTCCCCGTGCGGCTCGTGCTGCTATTGTGGGTTCCCTGTTCGCGCGCACTGTGTGGCCGGCCTCCGGCCTGGTGCGGCGGCGCACGGCCGTGGGGTGGTTCGCCCAGGTGTTGGGGAAGGTTGTGTTTAGGGTTTGGGTGTTCTCAAGTATTTATTCTCGATATATACATAAGTATATATTTCTACTGCGGCCGAACATGAGTTTTAGCCTGGCTCTGTTTGAGCAGGCTCTGTTCAAACTCAAGGGCTCGGGTTCTCTGTTGGCTTGGCCTGGAGTATGCTGGGCCTGCGGCTGGGCTGCTGGGTGTGGGCTGTGCCTGGCCGACTGGGCTTGGGACTGCTATTTATTCTCAATAATGTATATATCTATATCTATACATATATACATTTAATATATATCTATATTTATACACACCTATATATATCTATGTATGCATACAATATAGCTATACTAATATACATATCTTTGTATATATGAAATAAAAGTATTTATAATGATTTTTTTATAGATATATTACATATATGACTATTTATATTTATCTACATGTACATTTATACATATATGATAAATACCTATATACCATATAACATGCATATATTATATTTATATAAAACAAGTCTATCAAATAGCTACTAATACATATGTATATATATTTATATATATATATATATATATATATATATATATATATATATATATATATATATATATATATATATATATATATATATATATATATATATATACACTCTAATTAAATATATACGCACTCTAATTACTCTAATTAAATATAATAAATATTTATGAAGTTTATATAAATAAGATATCTTAATATACATGTAATGCCAGGTATTTGTATACCCTAAATGTATGTACCTATATTTTCACCAGTATAAATATAGCCCAACAATTCTCACGAATCCCGAAAGACATTTCCTAGGACATGCCATCATACACTCAGAAACCAAACATCAATACACACATCTCATATACAAAGCCCATTTATATAAAATCACTTATTTATCTACTAAAAAAAATACACTAATTATATCACCCCCATAATTGTCTACATGGGCCTCTTTGGACGTACTACATTTCTACATGGGCTTGGATTCGGTTCGGGCTCATTTCGGGTTAAATCGACACAAACGGGTCTCCTACAAGTCAATAAATATAATAATAATTAATTGAACTTATTTATAATAGTCATGCTATAACTTGGCCTGGTTTTCCTAGTTAAGACACTCCTATGGTTCGGGATTCTCCTACCATGGCTAAACACTAGTCAAAGCACGCCACTGCACTATCAGTACCATGATTTCTAGTCGTCTGGTACTTCAAAACTCAACCATGGCTAAAATTATCTACCGTAAAAACTAACTAAATAATTATTTATAAAAGTTCCAAAAATTACCATTTAAATTAAATAAATAAAAAAACATTTCAAAAATTCTGGAAAGGGAGGCTACAACCGGCCAGGCCTGCTAAGGCATCGGCTTCAATATTCTGGAGTCTGGGAACATGTTCTATGAAGAATCCTTCCAAGGACGAGATGATGTCGATCGCTATTTGGTGATAAGGGATCATATCTTCATGGTGAACTTCGTATGAACCCCGGATCTGATTGACGATTAACTACGAATCGTCGTATGCTTCCAGATACCCTACCCCCATCTCCTTTGTAAGTCGGAGGCCAATGACCAAAGCGTTGTACTCGACCACATTTTTTGAACAGGGCTCCGTAAGGGAGTAAGCCCGATTGATTACCAGCCCGGAGGGAGAAATCAGCAAGACTCCGACTCCAGCGACGATGTTGCCCTTGGGCCCAGTTCACGAAGCGTCGTCGAAGAACATTCGCCAGATGGCATCATGGAAGACCGCATTTGAATTGGCGACCTCATCTGGAACCTCTTCGTATATTCTGGTTATTTTCGAGCCTGGATGGGCTGCTAAAAAGTCTGCCAGAGCTTGACCATTAACACTTCTGTGGGACGAAGATCATGTGATATGGATACAATAATATTGTCCAGGTAGCAAGGCGAGAGCTGAGTGCCCCTGGTTTGGTCATGAGGACCCTGAGAGGGTTGACTCGTGATATCACGTATATGGTTTGTCCCGTGACGTAGTGTCGTATCTTCTGAATGGCGAACACTAGAGCAAGGCACTCCTTCTTTACGGCAGTGTATCTGCACTCTGGCCCCATCATCTTTCGACTGAGATATTATATAGCTTGCTCATGGCCTGCATCGTTATTTTGTGCTAGTAGAGCACCGAGAGAATGCTCTATAGCTCGTACATAGAGCAAAAATAGCTTTTCGGCAACTGGGACCACCAGGACGGGAGGGTTCGACAGGTATTCTTTGATGTTGTCGAAGGCGCGCTGGCACTCCTCATCCCATGTGAATGAAACGCCCTTCTTCATGAGGTGGGTGAATGACTGACATCGTCCGGAGAGGTTAGAGATAAACCTCCTGATGTAGGCCAGCCTCCCTTGAAGGCCTCGGAGTTCACGGAGATTTCTTGGGGGACCCATCTCCATGATCGCCTTCGTCTTCTCGGGGTCTATGTGGATACCCTGGGATGTAATGATGAAACCCAAGAACTTCTCGCTGGATACGCCCAAAAAGGATTTTGTGGGATTCATCTTCAAATTGTGCACTTGCATTAGGTCGAACACTGTCCTCAGATCCTGCAGATGATCTTCCTTAGAGCGGCTCTTGACGGCGATATCGTTAATGTAGCATTCCACTGTCTGTCGCAAGTGGTCTCTAAAGATGACGCTCATAGCTCTTTGATAGGTGGCGCCATTATTCTTTAAATCGAAAGGCATGACTCTGTAGCAGTATATGCTAATTGGTGTTCGGAATGATGTATGCTTTTCGTCATCAGGGAACATCTTGATTTGGTTGTATCCCAAAAAATCGTCCATGAATGACATACGCTCGAAGTCGTAGGTGTTGTCAATCATGATGTCTGTGATAGGGAGGGAGAACTCATCCTTAGGACACGCCTCGTTCAGGTTCCGGATGTCGATGCAGATTCGGATCTTCCCATTCTTTTTGAGGACTGGTACTATATTAGCTACCCAGTCTGGATGTTGTTCCTCACGGATGAAGTCGCTAGCTATCAGTTTGTTGACCTCAGCTTCAATGGCATTCATGATGTCGGGGCGGAACCGTCGTTGCTGTTGTTTGACCGGTTTTGCGTCCGGACGAATATTAAGTTTGTGAAGTGCAACCTCTGGGTTTAGTCCTAACATGTCTTCGTAGCTCCAGGCGAACACGTCGATGTATTCTCTGAGACAGGGAGCAACTCAAGCTCAGCTCGTGTACTTCACAGCTTATCCGAGACAGGGAGCAACGAAGTCTGACTGGTGGGCAGTATGCAAGACTAAAGCTAGAGATACTTTTGATGTTGAGGAAAAAGCTTATAAGGAGGACGAGCTACCTCTTGTAACCAATATTGTTGATGTGGACTCCACGGAAGTTACGCATTACACGACACATAATGTAGAAGATGTAGAATTATCCGAAGAGGAAGACGAAGCCGACGAAGGCGAAGATGAAAGTGAAGATGAGGAGAAAGAGAAAGATGAGGTCGAGGAAGACGAACAAGATGATTATTCTGAAGATGATTGAGAGAGATGTACTTTCATTTTCTTATTATTTAGAGTTGGTTATTATCTAGTCTTGGTTATTATCTGAATGTACTATTTGGACTTAGATGTTTCTTATAGAATGTACTATCTGAACTTAGATGTTTCTTGTAAAATATACTATCTGGACTTAGATGTTTCTTGTAAAATGTATCATCATATGTTGTCTTGGTTATTATCTTATCTTTGTTGCACTTTTATATTTCTAGTCTCTATTATTTGTTGTCTTTGTTTTATCTCATCATATGTTGTTATCAGGTATGACAGGTCATCGCGGATCGTTCCATATTTCCCGACATGGAGCATGGGTTACTGGTACTGGCAGAGGATAGGGTACTCCTTCGGTACCTACTGGTGGTACTACTAGAGGACGGCATTCTTCTTCGGTACCTCCTACTGCTACCGGTCTGGAGCCTCGTCGCCCAGTACTCCTATGTATCGGACAGTAGCTCCGCCCGCCACGATGCTACGTGGCATATCTCCTGGGACGAGTAGTTCCAGGCCTGAGACTGCTCCCAAGAGTAGCGTTCCTCCTGCTGATACGACGATGGAGACAAATGATCAGATGGAGGAGGCTGCGCCGACGGCCGACCATTATCAGGCAGATGATGCCTGCGCACCTCCGGAGGAGACGAGGACAGAGATCTGGGCCGACGGTACAAAGTAAGTATTTTGGTTTATCATTTTTTTCTGTATTTATCATAAATTAACTTTTCTCATGAATATAATATGTCTGTATAGATATCGTCCCCCGTCGGTACAGAGACGCCTAGGCCTGGTCCTGAGGCAAAATTATGGTGGTCCTTGGATAAACTACTCGGATGCTCCGGACGATAGGAAGGCCTACTGGTTTGCGCGCTTCAAGGTTAAAATATATTTGCTTTTAACATGAATCATTTGATTTATGTATATTATATATAACTGATAAATATTTGGTTTGCGTACTCTTCTAGGATATATTTTTCTATCCACCGCACCGGGCCGAGCTGATCAAGGGGATGTTTCCTGCTGTCGCTGCTAAGCTGATCCGCGACACTATTAATGATCAGAAGGCTCGTGATCGTGCCGAAAAGCCGATCCAAGGTTGGATCACCCCTGATCAGTGGGATGCGATGAAGGCTCGATTCAACAAGCCAAGGTACAAGAAAAAGTCCGAGAAGACCAAGGCGGCTAGGCAGTATGCCTCGAAGTGGTACGATGGGTCGATTTCGATGACGGAACATTTCCGTCGTCTGGTATGTATTTTTCATTCAAAAATATTATTTTAATGTAAATCCGATAAATTATTACTAAGATAATATATTTAATTACAGGTAAGGAAGGTCGGTAACGCCGACATGGTGACCGTCATCCTGGCCACCCATCGGAAGGGCGAAGGCCTTATTAGCGAGAGGGCCGAGCAGACCTATGTAAGTATTACAATACTATTTGTTAATTATAATACTTCGTGTTAATTTTAATATAACTTAGTAAATATGCATGCAAATAAATATTCATGTAGTTAGTAATAATAAGTACATTAATTAGAGATTAGAAATCATATAGTACTATCCATACTTTCTAGGCCGAGTATCAGAGGCTTCGGGACCGGGCAACTGCTAGTGCACCTACTGCGGGAGAGGCCGGTACTTCCTCGCAGCCCACTCAAGCTCCGTCGGTGGACGAGCTGTGGATGACCGTCGCTGGTAGCCTCCGTAGGGGTACATACTACGGTACGGAATCCTATGGCGCCCTAGTTGCGATCCAGTCCTTTAGGGCATCCCCTGCTAGTGTGCATGGTCCACAGCCGTCCCAGGAGTCTGCCCGAGTGCACCAGATGATGGAGTCTTTCCGTGACGAGCTGCTACGACGGATTCAGGACCAGTCTCAGCACCAGTCGGACGAGCCTGTGCTTATAACACGATTGGATGCGCTCGACCGCAGCATTATGGAGCTCAGGAATGTGACTGAACGGACAGAACGGAGCGTCACTGATCTTAGAGCGTCGACAGAGCACAGCGAGATAGATCTGCAGGCATCACAGATGTCCATGGGCGAGAGGCTGAGATTTGGTGCAGGATTCGGTGGCTGATAGCAGTGATAGAATGTTATCTACCATGGATTCATACCACCAGCGACTTGCAGCGTTGGAGCGTTATCGTCCTCCGGGTGCGTCTTTATCGTTGTCGACTCCGCCGGCGCCACTGCCTTCTTCATCGACACCGACTCCACCGACGTCACTACCTCCTTCATCGGTGTCGATTTCACAGGAGGACTATGAGCTTTTCTTAGCCCTTCGTCGCGGCGCGCCCCCTCCTACTCCAGATCCCCAGTAGTCCTAGTTAGGACTGTTTGTATTGTGTGTTTGAGTACTTGTTTGTGTTTACTATTTGTTTGTGATACTTATTTGTTTGTGACACTTATTTGTTGGTTGCGTAGATACATTGGTTATTGGTTGTGTAGACCCATGACAATTTGGATATTGGTTTATATATGTTGTGTGGACTTTGGTTATTTTATGTTGTTATTCGTTTCATTTGGATGTTAATTTACCGGTGTTGAGTGTTCCACCGAAGGGATCGGCGAACCCAGGGATAAAATGTGCTTGTGTATTGTGTTTCAGTCTTATTTATTAAACTGCAGGGAGAAAATGATTCTGTGGAGAAAACTACATAATGTAATTTATTTATTTTTATTTTTTTCAAATTTACTGACGTTTACCGACGCTTTTTGACATCAAAATGCGTCAGTAGACGTCGCTAAACTGGCATATATTGCCAGGATACCGACGTATAGCGACGTCATTTTCGTCAGTATGCGTCGGTAAACGTCGGTAGACATCGGTAACTTTTTTAGGATTTTATCTAATTTTTCCAGGATATACCGACGTATAGCGACATCACAAAACATCGGTAATATTCCCCAGGATATACCGACGCATAGCGACATCATAAACGTCGATAATTTTCCCAGGAAATACCGACGTATAGCGACATCATAAAAGTCACTATTTCATCGATGAAACAACAATAAACGTCGGTATATTACCAACGTAATTTTGTATCGGTAAACGTCGGTGTTGGCGATGATCAGCGATGTCTTTCCAAACAGCGATTAAGGTTTCCGCGACAAGAGGAAGACGTCGCTAAAGACGTCACTAAAATATTTTAGCGACGTCTTTAGGTATTTTAGCAACGTCTTTAGGCGTGCTAAAATGACTTATTCTGGTAGTGGGCCTAGGAGGGACTGCGATTATCGATATGTTGGTGCACTTCATCTAGACGGTTAGCGACCTTCTAGTGAATGTGATAAGCCACTTATTCGAATATTTCGAGGGTCCTCTGATTGTTTGGGTTAGCAACTGCACAGAGTGATCGTCGTCATACATATTCGATTTGAGAAACATAAGTCCATTCTAGCCCGGAAAGCTAGTGACCTTCATATAGTTAAGGGCGATGGGTTGGAAGTGCAAGGTATACATATATCCTACATGGATGGATCATGGATCGAAAGTGTAAGGTACACTCATATCGTGCACATATAGATCCGCATAGAGAGCACTTATAACATGACAGGAAAGCTGATAAGCGTATTCACCTTGCGTCGGTGCAAGGACGAGTGCGTCAATGTTGGTAAGAAGTCACGGAACAACACAAGATTGATTGTCTGTTTACTTATGCAAATTGAATAACATGCTTGCCATGATAACATGCTTACAGTCTTCGAATATGCCATGAACTCATCCTAAGGAGAACATAGAAAGAGAACTAAATTGTATGTTTGCATGAATCAATACAATACTAAATGTCGATTTGTTAAGTGGATTTTTGATCAGTACAGCGAGGACGAAAGTACTAATCCCCCACTAGTTTGCTAGCAGGTTCATGGATTGATCTGCTCGTGACAGAGCTTCGTTTGAACGCATTGAGGCTTGGAATGTCGAAGCGTATTGAGACGTGCAACCGCATTGATGCTCGAACATGCAACATGATTGATGCGGCTGAGATATAGAAGGCATGATGTATGGAACGGTGAAATCCTTTATGGGCAAGAGAGAACTTTAGTGTTGAAGCCAATCTGGAAAATTTTGTTGGGCTATTGAAAGCCTTTGTAATCTCATTTCAAATATCAATAAAGAGAATTATTTCGTATACTCTGTTTTCCTTTCGTTGTTAATATCAACTCAAAGATAACCATTTGAGAACTTATCATCTTGCCTTGCACGAGCGCAACTCCAGGCTCGTGCGGCATCACGCCCTCTGCGAGGATAATGATTCGGGTGATTCCGGGTCGGGGCGTGACAAATTGGTATCATAGCTCTAGGCTCAATTTTCTCTGGACGCTTACTTTGTTTCAATTCAAAAGAGTTGTCCACCACCAATCGAAATCACTCTTAACTCTACTCGATGCCGCACTGGATGTTCCATACAATAAGTCTAATACAAATTATGTAATTTTGTCGCATGTTGTTTTGGAAATTATATGGTGTTTGCTGGAAAAGTCGGGAAAGATTTGTTGCTGCAAGTGCAACAAGTTGCGAGATGTGAATTCAAGGATTTGTTGCTGCAGATGCAACACGTCGTGAATTGTAATTTGAGATGTTTGTTGTTTGCAACGATCGATAGAAGAAATGTTGGTTGCATCAATATAATGAAAGTCGTGGAATGTTGCTGCGACAATTGCCACGCGTCGATTGTAAATGATGCATTGAAAGAAAGATGAAAGTTGACATCGAATATATTGAACGGATTCACATATTGACTTTGAATATCAGAAATAAAACGTTGCACAAGGTGCAACGGATGTTAGGAATAAATAGTTGCACGAGGTGCAATGAATGTCGAAAATAAATTATTGCACAATGTGCAATACGTGTCGAAAATAGATTGTTACACGAGGTGCAATAGATATCAAAAATAAATCGTTGCACGAGTGCAATAAATGTCGAAAATAAGTCGGTGCACGATGTGCAATACGTATCGGAAGTAAATTATTGCATGTGGTGCAATGCATGTCAAAGTAAAAAACGCTGCACGGAGTACAACGGATATCGAGAATAAATTGTTGCACGAGATGCAACGGAAAGAAACAAAGTTATAAATCGAATAAAAAAATCGTTCAGTAGCACACCGAACTTATGTTGGCAAATAAAAACATTGGCCGAGTTGTGTCGGATTTGATTTAATCAAAGTTACGGTTGTGATCAACCACGATCACTGCAGAAATCGTAAGTCGAAAGAGATGTGGGTTCATACTGAGTATAATGCGAGGGAAATGACTTGATTTTCGAGTGGTATATACCATACCACGTATGCGATGAATGACTCGATTCAGAGTAGTATATGATATACCACTTTTGCGATAAATTGCATCGATGCGTTGTGAGAATTACGAAAGGTTTGTCCGCAACGGACGGGATAGTACCGAGACTCGATTGAAAATTTGTACGATGATATGTTGATGCAAGTGTTCTTCAAAAATCAGTTGGGACGATAAGGCGAGACTCATATCAATGAATTATACGTTGGACGGAAATTATAAGTCGGTCGAACGACCGAGACTAGCAGAACGATTATGCCTTGAAGCAATAATCGGATCGGTGGGATAGAAAATATGAAACGCTGTAATCGAACCGCACGACTTGCGAGCTCGATAAAAATGTTCGACGATACAAATTATAATCGAATCGTACGACTTGTGAATAGTAATCGAATCGCACGACTTGCGATCTCGATAGAAATATTGGACGAGGCAAAATATAATCGGATCGCACGATATGCGACTACGGTGAAGACTTGGTTGATACAGATAAATAGTGCCCAAGAGATAGTTGATTTCGTTACGGTGAAACTCATTTGAGTACGACTGAAAACACGCGAAACTTAGAGGGCAAGAGCGTATGACTTGAGGGTTTGATGTTGGATAATCGGTAACTCAGTTATGCGATCAAATTATAGCAGGATGTGGCGAATCGGAGAACGAGTTGATGCATATGAAAAAGTTTGTAGAGAACTTGGATGTATGCAATGCGAGTTAAGTTGACGTTGAAACAGATTTGAAGTCGCCCCTTGCGCTATCGAAATTGATATGAACTATCAAAATCGATGCGACAAGAAACGTAAGCACGATATGAGAAAACACAACGGGGTAGGCCTATGATATCAAGATTTTTAGAAATAACAATACGAGAATAAACGAACTGGTTGATCATAAAATTTGTGATTGATTAAGACGAGACTACAAGTCATCGACGATTGTTCGATGCTTATAGCATCTCGTGTGTCGACCGCAAATAAGATAGACTTGAACTCGATAACGGTAGATGTTTTGTAAGTTACGGAATTGTCGACGGTAGTGCATGAGTTATTCGGAGGCTAGTTGCGTATCAGTTGCGCCGATAGAAATGGTTGTGTACGAATTTGGGTTAGTCTGATAGAATGGTCGGAACGTGATTTGGCTCCGACATAAGATATAGCATGGTTCGTAGTAAAATTGTCCTTCGGTGATGATCCACAATTATCGAGCGTAGCTTCGGGGCAGCTGACCCTAGAAGACTTGACCGCCAAATCAAATCGAATGTTGCAGACCGTAAGATGACCCATGTGATATCGCATATGAGATTGCATCGGTAACAAATATAGTATGATGCATGTTGACGATAAGTCTAAGCGATCGAAAAATATTGGAACAACTTTCGATTGAGAATGATATAGTTAGATTTGAGTATTCGTCGGATAAATGCCTGAATGGTTATGTTGATCGACGATCGAACAAGAAATTCACCAACGAACTTGGTGATTCGGATAGGCGATTGCGAGAATCGTGCTATGCACAAGAGAGAACGATAAGGGAATGACTTACGAGTCATGTCGTTAAATTCGGATTCACCTTACAATTGAGCTTGCGTGAATCAAACATATATTCGATGTTGCGAGACGGACGAGTTTAGAATTTGGCTAGAAACTTCCTACTCGGTATGAATCGAATGTAAGATGCGTCGTAAAGACCTTCGTGTCAAGGCGATCGTTGCCTTGAGCATCGTCGACTTGAATTAAACTTTGTGTCGAATAGATTGTGGCCTTTGTGCAATATCAATTTAAAGTTGTATCGGGAGAACTTGAGCACGGTGTCTAGGTAAATCACCTAACTGACGTAGTCCTGAATGTTGATACTTTTGCAAGTCAACAAAAGAGAATCATGTCGAGAAAAGTTACGAAGTGAAACTTCAAAAATAAGTTGGCTAGCGACGTCGAACGCAAGGCGTTGCAGAGACTCGTTGTGATCGAATGCACGACGGCTTGACGCGACGCATAGAATTGATAGTTCCGATGAAACTTACAAAGTGAGAAATACGATTTTTGAATCGCATCGTGTGCCTAGACTTTTGTTGGATGATCGTGTGTGTATCAATATGTATATGTAATGGAATTACGAGAACAAGTACTAGAGCCCAAGTCTAATCGATAGTACGAGATGGCAAGTAATTGAGAGTAAGAAGTTACATGTTAGTACTTGTTCCGATATCCTACAACTGAGCTTAGCTGAAATGCGTATATTGGTGGGATGCCTAAAATATGTGTATGATTCCAAACTAAGTTGTTTGATCCAAACGATAGTGAGACGAGATCATGGAACGATCTAGTAAAACCTTTGGAAATTTAGTATTGGTTTCGGTTCGAGGACGAACCTTATTTTGAGGTATATTATGTAATGCCCCGCTCCGTACGGTGCATTATGCTGAGTCATTGACTCGAAGAGTTGCGTTGCCCCGATTACGTATCGATGCAAATCGATACAAAGAGTTACGTTGTCCCAAGTGGATGTATCGAGTCAAATAGTTATATTGACCCGAGGAACGCATCGAGTAAGATCAATGCAAGTGTTAAGTTGGCCCGAGGGAAAGCATTGAGTCGGTTCAAAGATTCTAAGAAATTGAATCGACGCAAGGCAATTGACCGATTCGAATAAGTATTAATTTTAGTTGGTTTCGTGTGCAGGCTATCCATTTACGCTGAAATATTAGAGGTCGATATTTTGTCTTATTCAGAAAGGGGTCCGCGAAACCAATCGTCGCCTTACATAAGTCAATTTTGACCTAAAGGAGGCTTGGAGGGCATTTTGGACATTTGCCAAAAGCCTCCAAACCCCCTTACATGGTCGGCCACCCCTCCCCTTTGTTTTCATTCCAAAATTTTCATACATAGCCTCCTTTCTTCCTATTTGGGTGTTCTTCCCCAAATCTAACCTAAACTTTTGATTTCATCTCCTTAATCCTTCCATTTTCCCTCCTTTCCACTCAATCCTTCAAGGAGAGGGTGCTAGCTTGGAGTAGGGAGCAAGGAAGAAGGAGGAGAGTACAATTTCTAGGGATTCTCGTGTCTGATTCGAGTCCTCTTGGATTTAACCTTTGGATCTAACTTCCAAGAGGTGATTCCTTCTCTAACCTTCTCATTTTCCTTGTATTTTAGCATTTTTGGAACCCATAGGACCACCCCCTTGCATGAACCCATTTTGGGATGTTGTAGAGTCTCTTGGGAGACCCATTCATGAGTTGAACTTGTCATTTTGGGTCTTTTTCCATTTTGGACTAATTTGGAGAAATTAGTAGATGTATATATATATATATATATATATATATATATATATATATATATATATATATATATATATATATATATATATATATATATATATATATATATATATATATATATACATATACCCATGTGTGTAAAAAAAAAAAAAAAAAAAATATATATATATATATATATATATATATATATATATATATATATATATATATATATATATATATATATATATATATATATATATATATATATATATATATATATATATATATATACCCATGTGTGTGTGTGTCTACATATATATATGTATATTTTTTATTTTTTTTCTACATATATATATATATATATATATATATATATATATATATATATATATATATATATATATATATATATATATATATATAAATATATATATATATATATATATATATATATCCATGTGTGTGTGTGTGTCCATATATCTATAAATATTCATGTGTGAGTGTTTGTGTGTGTGTATATATATATATATATATATATATATATATATATATATATATATATATATATATATATATATATATATAAATCTCTCTACATATATATATCACACTCACACACACACACACACACACACACACACACACACACACACACACACACACACACACATATTTTATATGTGTGAGTGTGATATATATATGTAGAGAGATTTATATATATATATATATATATATATATATATATATATATATATATATATATATATATAAAAGTAGATAAGAGAGTTTAGAGAGTGAGAGAGAAGAGAGTTTAGAGAGTGAGATAGAAGAGATTTAGAGAGTGATATAGAGAGGGAGAGAGAAGAGCAACACCAGCAGCAGGAGGGATTAGGGGCTGCTGCCCCCCCCCCCCCCCCCAAAACAGCAATAAATAGCAGCAGTATCAGCAATAAATAGCAGCAGCACCTGCAGGTATTAGCAGCAGCAGCAATTACCCCCTCCCCCTTTTTACCTCCATTTACCCCCCTATATATATACCCATATATATACCAATATATACCCATATATATACCTATATATAAACACATATATAACCCCCTAAATGGCCCTATATTGGGTATGTTTGAGTGAGATTAGAGTGAGTTAGGATTGTTAGTTAGAGTAGCACAATGTTAGAAATATAGGATATGGAGATAAGTGGTATGTTAGTACTAAGGAGTTAGCCATGAATACTAGATGGGTTAGATGGTTAGGTAGCAAGTTAGTATTGGTTAGATAGTTAGAGTTTAGTATTCTAGTTAGAGTTGGAGTCGTGTGGTATTCTTGAGATACCAAATTGGTATCTCATGAATCTCCATTACCTTAAGGTAATGAGATTTTACCTTTTTGACTTTTAAATATCAAGATACCGTGATACGGTATCGAGATTCTAGGAGCGGGTTTAAATACCACAATAGAGAGAGGGGGAAAGCTTAAGATGAAGTAGGAAAGCCTAGAGTGGGAGTTAGAAGCTAAAAGTGAGATTTTACCAAGGTAAAGGGTGAGTTAAACAACATGAACCGTAAGATGGACTGGATGTCCACCTTACCTAGGAAACTTGGTAGGTAATGTTAGTCTAGGTTAGTATCCTACTACCCTAGGAAACCGGGAGTGAAACTCCTAAGGAAAAGCTACTTGGCCTTAGTGTTAGAGTGAAAAGGGTAAACGGGGGATGTTAGGATAATACCCATTTCACAACATATGGGTTTAATACCTTAAGATATAGCTATAATTAGGATATTATGGTTGGTAATGGTTAGGAATAGTGGACTTGGACTAGTTTTGACCTTGGTTGACCACGGTTGACTATTTTGACCAAAAGTCAATCGAAAGACAACTGTAGCCTAAAAATTGACTAGAACTTGACCAATTGACCAGTTGATCCAAAGTCAACTGTTAGTCAATGTTGTCAAGTTTGACCTAAAGTTGACCTAGAGTTGACCTAGGGGTTGACCAGAGTTGACCAGTTGACCAAAAGTCAATTGTAAGTCAACTGTTAACTTAAATCAACCTTGTTTGACTTTGTTTGACTTGCATTGACCTAGTTTGACTTTGTTAGGCCTGGTATGACTTAGATTGACCCTGTATGATCTAATTTGACCTTGTTTGACTTAGTTTGACTTAGTTTGACGTGTCTTGACCCAGTTTGACTCAATATGACTTAATTTCACTTCCAAAGAATTATATTGATACAGTATTCCATCTATAGGTCCTCGAGGCATTGTTCTTGGACTCAGTCGACTTATCCATCACATCACAGGCGAGTACATTCTCTGATAACTTTTCCAATTTACGATAATTGTTATAATTCATGTAATTAGTGTAGATATGCTTGTTTTCGACACATTGGTCACACGGATTTGGTATTTATGGATCCCGATATGAGATGTTATTCCTCGTTATCTTGGTATGTCTTGTGCAAGCCCCCTTATAGTTCTTGTGTAGTATATAGACACCGATTCACGAGGAGACTTGTTCCCTTCTCGTAGAATCCCGTGTCGTAACGTATCTTGTTTGGATCCACTCTACCAGTCGGAGGCGGGAAGTACTAGTATAGATGTGTGGTCAATATCCACCTTGTTTGTTCTTGTAAATCTTGTGAATGCTAATCCTACACCACACGTATGATTGGCTAGCTCATGACCTTGTGCAGACCCAAGCCGGCCACATATTGTAGCTAGTACTCACACACCTAGGTAGATGATTTTTGATTCCTGTACATGCCATGATCAGTTTTACTTGCCTTGTTCTAGCTCTAGATTTACAGCTTACCTTGCCATGATACTCACATGTACATTCCATGATTTCTTGTATATACTCTCTATTTACAGTCTTATAGCTTTTGTCATATCTTGTGAACTGTTGTTAGTTGATTGTACTCATTCCATCCTGACTGGATATGTTGACAAAATATTATAGATGCTGATGAGGAGGATTGATGTACCTACTACGGTCCGGTTGACGTAGTGGGCTTAGACTTGGAGACCTTGGTTCAGCAGGGCTTAGCTCCGCTCGACAAGCCTCTAGCTTAGTTTAGTTAGAGTAGATATTTTAGACTGGACCTTGTCTCCAGCTTGTTACTTATATTATGATATTATATTTTGAGATTGTATAACCATATTACTCTGTGACTCTTTCTCTCTGTTGAGCTGGATTTTGCACTTGTGATTATATCTACCTAGTTTTCGTGCCATGATTCTTCTTTCTCGATTGTGATTACATTTATCAGTATTTCATACTATATTCCTCCATGCAGAGATGACAGGTTATTATGTACTGTTTGGTAGCTAGTAGACCTACAGCGTTCTATGCCGTTTTTACGGTGTAGGCTGGGCATTGTCATGCACTTGTGCCCCTACCTAGGGTTCGGGTCGTGACTCATTTTTAGTGGTGGCCCATACAGGTCAAAAGTCACAATTAGTGCGATATCATAATGGCACTCGCACAATATTGATGTTACAAGCCTGTGGTACGTATCTAGGATATGCTATAGGCTAAATTACTCAATCACAAAATAGGAAAACTTCCACTTGCTAATCTTTTAACTGTCCTTTTGATATTGATTCTTGCATTCTAACTGTCCTTCTTGATATAATATTTCATGTGCCATATTGATTCCTTCTTTTATTCTATCTTCAGGATGGTGCAGACCAGATCCCAGTACCCTGAGTCTGCGGATATGGAGAGGTCTGCTATGACTTGCAGACCTGATCCAGATACTCCTGTCGCAGTCGGGGTGTCGGCAGCAGCTCTTGGGGGCGCTCCTCCGCCAGTTTCGAAGACTGACCCCGGGGTTGCTACGACTATTTCGGCCGTAGTACCAGTGGTTGATATGGGCACTCTTCCTCCTTATGTACAGCAGATTCCTCTGCCAGTTGCAGATGTTCTTCCACCTCCGCCTTCTCTGCCTACAGATATAGGACAGATGCTTGCTTTTTTCCAGCAGATGCTGGAGACTCAGAGAGCCCAGGCTGAGGCACAACAGAGGCAGACAGACGCGATGTGTCAGGGCATGGAGGATGCCCATCAGTTAGCCTTAGCAGCCGTAGAGTAGAGGGCTCCACATCATAGGATGCGTCCGAGGTACGGCGATATTCAGGACTTCAAGAAGCTAGGGCCCCGTGACTTTAGCGGGACCGAAGGTGTGGTCTATGCTGATGATTGGCTCGAGGATATCGAGCGGCAGATGAGGGCCTCCCGCCTCGCAGACGACCTGAAGGTCGAGGCGGTGGGTTTGCAATTGTTAGACATTACACGCACCTGGTTCAGGAACGAGCCAGCCCTTGCTGGGGAGGGCCATACTTGGGCCGAGTTCAAGATTCTCTTCAAGGAGAAGTTCTTCTCCCCTACAGACAAGATTGACCTGGTGAGGCAGTTCCAGGATCTGCAGCAGGGCAGTTTATCTGTGGAGGAGTACACCGCAGAGTTCGACCGTCTGAGCTGGTATGCAGAGTACATGGTTCGTGACCCGGAGATCAGGGCGAGTCGTTTCAGAGAGGGGTTGATCTGGGATATCAAGATCCTCATTCCCTCTTTTTATGAGACATATACCTAGATCTATGCGGAGGCCCGCAAGGTAGAGCGGGAGTGGGGCTTGAAGCCCAAGAGGGATCGCAATCTTTTCTCGGGGGCTACTAGCAGCGCGGAGGCTGCTAAATACCCTCAGCTTCAGCATCGTTCTTTCCAGTATCACCAGCCGCAGGTTCAGGCCAGAGCACCGATTCAGCAGGTGCAGCACACTCAGCAGAGGCAGGCCCATCATGGGGCTCCTTGCAACTTCTGCAAGAAGCATGGTCACATCTGGAAGGTCTGTCGGAAGAGGCTGCGCGTGTGCCTCTATTGCGATGAGGCCGGACATCAGTTGAGACATTGTCCTACGAGCCATCGTAGGGTGGCCCGTGGAGCGGTAGCAGCTTAGGGAGCATCGGCGAGAGTACCTGCAGTGCAGCCGAGGGGTCCATTTCTGACCCAGCAGCAACGGTTTGTACAGCACCACCAGCCGCGGGGTGTTCAAGACAGGGCTTTTGCTCTTGCAGCCGAGGAAATCGAGCCAGTTGCAGATGTTGTGGCAGGTTCGGTTCTTCTTGATTCTTTTTCTGTCTTAGCATTGTTTGATTCAGGTGCTACGCACAGTTTTGTGTCAGTTTCTTTTGCACTTAGACACAATATTATTGCTGAATATCTGGGTAGGACTTGCAAGATTATAACCGGGGGAGGTATTATCCTGGTTAATAATATTTGCAAGGGGCGAAGAGTTACTCTGGGAGGCCGGGATTTGAGCGCGTGCTTGCTTGTAATGCCACTTCCGAGCTACGATGTGGTACTCGGTATGGACTGGTTGAGCAGGCACCATGCTAGTATAGATTGTAGAGCAGGCAGAGTGTTGTTTAGTCCGTCAGGAGAGCCAGAGTTTCAGTTTGTCAGAGGAGCAGCGAAGCCGAAATATGGATTCTGTGGAGCCTTGTTGGCGGGGCAGGAGTTGCCGCATCCATTTATTGTAGAGTTCTTGGATGTCTTCCCCGAGGAATTACGGGTATGCCGCCGGACAGAGATGTTGAGTTTTCGATAGACTTGATGCCGGGCGCTGAGCTTATTTCTCAGCATGTCTATCGAGTCAACAACAGCGAGTTGGCGGAGCTGAAGAAGCAAGTCGACGAGCTGCAGGACAAGGGCTTTATCAGATCCAGTTCTTCGCCTTGGGGCACGCCAGTCCTGTTTGTCCCAAAGAAGGACGGTACGATACGGATGTGTATCAACTACCGAGCGCTCAACAACCTCACTATCAAGAATAGGTATCCTTTGCCCAGGATTAATGATTTATTTGATCAGTTGAGCGGCGCGAGGGTGTTCTCGAAGATAGTGTAACGCTCCAGTCCCAAAATATTTAGGACCAAGTACGTAGACATGCCAGCTGCATATATACGATGAATACTCCAATATATGGGATCCTCGTATATATACATAAGCTGTAATAATATAATTGCAGGCCAGAAAATCAGTAAACTATATATCATCCACAGCAGATACAAAAGATATAAGAAGTCCAGATAAAATAAATGAGTGAGTCAAAAAGATAGCCGGGTGGACATGCCCACACCAAACAGCTATAAAAATAATCTCAAATAGAGTAGATGTCTACAATGAGTCTCAAAGAATAACATGAATCTAGATATCAGCGGGAGATGCCTCGTCATCAAGGTATGAAGGATCCAGTGTCGAGCCATACTCCTGCAGGAAATCGTCTATACCTGGAGAGATCACCAGGTCCTCAGAGGGACGTAATAAGATACAGGAAGAACATGCCATATGAACTGAATATAAATACACCAGAATATAAAGATAAAGTAAAAGTGTCCAAACCATAACACGGCTCAATATCCCATCATCGAAACAGTAGGCTACCCCTACAACCAAACAAGGACAAGGGGTAACTTACTATTCCGCGATGTGACATTTTTCCATGCCATGATTGGAACATGAAATTGCTAAGGTCTCCTAACCTTTCTAGTAGCCCATACATTTAACTATCTTCTTCCTTCCAAGGTCACTAACAGAAGGTAGTTCGCTAAGGCTAGGTCCATATGCAAAAACAAGAAGGAAAATAACTGAAAGCAAAATAAAGGGAACTAAAAATAGCAAGTAATGGATCCAACTAAGAACAGATAATAAATGTGTAGTAAATAAATAAATAAAGGTGCATATAATTATAACAGTAAAAAAGGCAAAGTATCTTGCCTGAGGGTGGTACGAGAAGTAGCAAAATCCAACAATCAGAATCGTCAACACGAAAGTCAAAATCCACAAGAAGCTCCGGATGCTGAAACAAATATCACGAACGAGTTTGGAATAAAAGATATGCCTAGGAAATACCTGTCCAAAAGTCAAATTCTGGAACAGGGGCAAAATCGTAATTTCAGGTCAAAACGATATCCACCGTTGGACCCGCTTTGCACCGAAATGCGTGCCAATATCTAAGGTCTCTAAAGTCATCAAATTACATGTTTACGGATTTGTTTTGATGAGACGAACCCAACGGTATGTCCAGTTTTTGATTCCGACGAGCCGTGTACAAATTCGCCCGTTAGAGCGGGTCGCGGGCCCGCCAAATAGGCGTTCCATTCGACCTTCTCAGAATCGGACCAAACTTGGCATACAGGACCAAAAAAATGATACGGTCCTGTTGGCGTAAGTTTCGTCTCGATACGACGAACGTACACGAAGTTATGGCCAAGTTTGCAAAAGGTCGATACGGGGTATCTCGACGGATACGCACTGATTTCGTCGCGCACACGCAGCAAAATTGAGTTCCGTCAGTTCCCATACGTCGACAACATCCATACGCGCCTTTCGATGCATATAGTGTGCGACTGCGTCGCCCGTTTTGTCGGAGCGCACGCCGTATCGGAAATTATTTTCCAAAATCTTAGTTTTCGAACTAAATTTTTTCCTGATTTTTAACCATGTATAACTTTCTGTGTAAACTATGAAAAATACTTCTACCAGTTGGGTTTTGATCCCCTATACATTGTCTTTCTCTGTTATAAATTTGTTTTCAAAAACTGTCAGTAGGTTGTCCATGATTGGCCTTCCAAGTTAGGCCTTTGGTTAACATTTTCTGTCCAGTTTGAACAGATTTTCTGGGATATTCGATCCGATTTCTACAACAAATTAATGTACTAGAAATTAATCTAGTTGAAGGGGATAGAAGAGGTATAGGTCGGCTAGAAGTAAGACTTCGTGGATCGAAAATCGGTTCAGCGATGATGGAGATAAGTGGGATTGAATATAGGTACCTGGTCGCGTGGAGGCTATTATTGCGCCTGCTGTCCTGCGTGTGTTCCGGCAATCGCCGTCGACCAGTGGTTGTGCGCGACGACTGGAGGGATGACCACGGTCGCCTGGGTCTGGAAAAGGTTCGGGGATGACATATCACGCGATCACGAGAGTTTTCGAGGAGTAATTTCTTCGCAAGGGCTTGGTTTCATACGATGGTTTAAATGAGGATTAAAATCAATATTTATTTCGGTTTAAATGGAGATTTGATAATCCTAGAGAGAATCGGAAAGGAATTAAGGAGGAGGAGATTTGGATTGAAGATTTAAAAAAATTTCAGATTTAAAAGATTTGTTAATGAATCCTTTTTTTTTCCTCTGCTTCAGAACAGCACCGCTCGGGCTGCTGGACGCACTGTTCATTTGAACAGTGCTGACGTCAGTATGACATCAGCGTGACATCAGCAGCATTTTTTTTTCATTCATTCAGAGACCTGAGTCTCTGTTTTGCTTGCGGAAAAAAAGAGGTGATGGCCGGTTCGGCCAGTAATGAAGAGGAACAGTGCATAGCACTGTTCCATGCCCCTTTCCCCTTCTCTTTTTTTTTTTCCTTTTCCTAATCCCTATTATGTATAACTTATAAGTCTAAAAAAAATCCTAATAAAATCCAGTATGTATATATTTATATACATGTATATTTCTCTAATATATATGTATGTATGTATATACGGATATACATATATACACACACATATACTTTAAGAATGTCCCAATAAATTCCTATTAAAACTCCTAAATCTAACAACTCTATAAAACAATTTTAATAATTATCAATATATATATATATATATATATATATATATATATATATATAAGTAATAAAAATAAAAGTCCATGATATATACTATCACTATTTCTAAAATACCACAATTCCTTTAAATACTTAATACGCTCCCAAAGAAATATATTTTCAAAATTTTAGAAACAAAATAATAGTAATTTCTAAAGTATTTGTAACCTATAATATAGAATTATTTTGCATAAAATAAGCCACACATAATATCAAATAAATTAAAATTTCTACTCACTTATAAGGCTAAAATATAAATTTTACCACTTCTAGAAAATAAATTATTTCTTTTAAACAAGAATATACCAATTATTTCTATTTAATAATAATGTATAAAAGTAGAAAATTTTAGGGGGTTTACATCCTACCCAACTTATAAAAATTTCGTCCTCGAAATTAAAATAAACCTCATAAAAAAATGACAATAATTCTTAATAAAAATATAGTGGGCTGAATACGAAGAGAGATGGTAGTCAATTCGTAACTCGATTTTCGGAAAGATGGAGGAGTTTTAAACTGGCACCATATTCTACATGACAAGGTGTTCTTGGTCTTGCATGAATCATGGGTATTCAGTTCGTCTGATGGAACGGCTCGATATTGCATGGTTAAACATCGAATGAGACGAAAATGGATCTCTACGGTTCTTTCTAAGGAAATCGGGTTATACATGTGGTGTAGTTGAAATGAAGCATAGGATGGAGTGTTTGCAATTGGGACATGTATGTCTTAGGTGTAGAGTGGCTTGTCTAGTTCATGAGGGTGGAATTTGTTGGAAGAAAATGGTTAGTGTAGTGCTTCAAACATCGAAGTCACGGTAAGGTATCGAAATGATATGGGTGGAGATATGTGTTATATACGACTTGGTTTACTAGTCCAAATGGAGGGAATATGTCATGTTCGAATTGGTATACATAGAGAGAGAGAATGACTCTCTATTCTACAGCATACGAGGGCTATTGACGAGGTCACAAATTTTAAGGCACGTCATGCAGGAGTTCTAACGAAGAAGTCAAGAGTTCTATTTGGTAGCTTGCTAGACTATGGTCGTAATGGTATCGAAAGTAGTGCATATGCAGTGTTGCTGATAACTAGTGATTCATACTAAGACAAGTATTTTGATATGCATGTTGACCACGCTAAAGGATGTGTTGTTCGAACGCTAAGCCATATCTAAAACAAATAAATATTGCAACCGGAGTAATACCTGCCAATTTTCCAACCTCCGGATGGGTGCCTATCACGGTCATACTAAATGCTTGCCCATGCCTTTGTCCATTTTTCTCCTGTCCAGTCTGGATAACTTGTGACGATTGGTCAGCTAAGTGTGATCCTCTAGGATAATTTCCATGTGATGGTTGACTGGGCTCTGCTATTTTTCCTGGTGCTACGGGTCCTTGCATCCGCTGTTGTGCTGCCTTTAGTTGTTCTGTACAGTCTCGGGCCTTGTGATGATTGGAGTCACAATCATGCATTGTCCTAATCTGCGACGATAATCCTTTATGACATGACCTTTCCTATGACAGAAGCGACATGTAAGAAGCTCATCAATTGGATAAGGTGATGCTCTTGTTGGTGGTTGTGTCATAGAATGTCTGATTGGTCCACCATGGATAAGGTTACTTGACCCAGTTGCTGGAATATGGCGTCTCTGAGCCTGTTTTATTTCCTTGTCAAGGAGTTCCTGGCTTCTAGCTTCTTCTAACACTGCAGCATGAGAAACCTTAGACTGCACTGTAGTATGCTTCTTGAGCTCTGGTGTCAATCCTTGGTGAAATCTCTTGGCCTTTTCCTGCTCAGTAGGAATCAATGTCTCACCGAATCTGCTCAGTCGACTGAATTCTGTATCGTACTCATCTACGGTCATGTTCCCTTGCTTGAGGTGTAGGAACTGATCATAGAGGGCATTGCGTACATGGATAGGAAAGAACCTCTCTTTGAAGAGTTTGTAGAACTCTTCCCAAGTCTGATTGGCTCCCAAGCGTCTTTCTTCGGCTTCCCACCAATGATGGGCATTGTCTTCCAAGAGCAAGTCTACCGCTGTCATCCAATCCTTTGATGGTAACTGGGACGCCCTCAGTAGCTTTTCCGTGCTGATAAGCCACGCGGTGACCTCTAGCGGTTCTTCAGTACCTCTGAAGGGCTTGGGATTCATATCCATGAAGTCATTGATAGAGCCCTCATATGGATGTAGAGCTGGTGCTGGTACCGGTGTCAGAGGTGGAGGTGGGGGCCTAGTTAGTGCTTCCGTCATGCTCTGCTTCATCAGTTCAGCCTGTTGCCACTGAATATGTATCATGGCGTACATGAACTGTGTAGTAGGGTTTCCATCCTCTGGTGGTGGAGGCATCGGTGGTCCGCACTGAGCTGGATACTGTTGAGTGAATGGTGGTGGAGGCGGTGGTACATTCTCTTCGGTTGGTGCCTCGGTAGTCTGCCCAGTCTGGATGACTGGTGGCGCTTGGGTTCCGTGTTGTACCATCGATGGGGTCATGGTGGCCTGCGACTGTCCTGGCTGATACGGGGTCACCGGGGTCATTAGTAGGACCTCTCTCTCCTGAGTGGCTGCATCACCAAGTATGATCGCCGAGGTAGAAACGTGTCCGCTTCGAAGATTCATCCTTACTGGCACGAAAAATAGAATAATGTTAGAATAGATTCAAGCAAGTTACAGGTCAAGCAGTTGAGAAAGAGTTGTCAACGAAGTTACGGATGAGATTTTGGAGAAACAAGTTAACTATATCTCAATGAATAATTTTTATGAAGAGCGAACCAAGTGTACTAGGTTGATCAGACCATCATGCACCGGTTCTGATAAACAATATGTTAGTGGGGTACCTCCAATAACATATATGTCGTGAACAAGCTCGAAAAATGAATAGGCTTACAAATCTAGGCTATAATAGCAGCATTGGTCAAGATGGTAAAATATAAGTACGCGAGATAATGATGAAAGTAAATATAAAAATTGTAGTCTTTTAAGAATTCGAAGTTTTGTTCGGGGTTCATGCCTATACACTCGTCCTACTGTCTTCCGGTCTGAGGCAATGGTGATGGTCAGGGAAGTGTTATGTATGGAGGCACTCTACCCAACTTATAAAAGTTAGACTAGTAATGTGGGAATGATGGAACATGTCTACCTAGTACAAGTCATCGTCCTAACCTCTACCAAGCATGACTTTGTCTGATGGTATGGAGGGTCAGATATGAGGCAATACAGGTACTCAAAGAGTGTTCGAAAAGTTTGGAGATCAAAGGAGGCAATAATCATGGATGAGATACTATTCCTATTCCTATATGCAGGCTTGTTGGGCACAGTCATGTAACCCAACAATATTTTCCGACCTGCATGGGCCACCACAAAAACATGTAACGACCTAGTCCCAAAATACTTAGGACCAAGTACGTAGACATGCCAGCTGCATATATACGATGAATACTCCAATATATGGGATCCTCGTATATATACATAAGCTGTAATAATATAATTGCAGGCCAGAAAATCAGTAAACTATATCTCATCCACAGCAGATACAAAAGATATAAGAAGTCCAGATAAAATAAATGAGTGAGTCAAAAAGATAGCCGGGTGGACATGCCTACACCAAACAGCTATAAAAATAATCTCAAATAGAGTAGATGTCTACAATGAGTCTCAAAGAACAACATGAATCTAGATATCAGCGGGAGATGCCTCGTCATCAAGGTATGAAGGATCCAGTGTCGAGCCATACTCCTGCGAGAAATCGTCTATACCTGGAGAGATCACCAGGTCCTCAGAGGGACGTAACAAGATACAGAAAGAACATGCCATATGAACTGAATATAAATGCACCAGAATATAAAGATAAAGTAAAAGTGTCCAAACCATAACACGGCTCAATATCCCATCATCGAAACAGTAGGCTACCCCTACAACCAAACAAGGACAAGGGGTAACTTACTATTCCGCGATGTGATATTTTTCCATCCCATGATTGGAACATAAAATTGCTAAGGTCTCCTAACCTTTCTAGTAGGCAATTAGAAGACATCTCGATGTATGGGCAGGTGAAGGCTGACTCCCCCAGTACAAGACAATAACTCACAACACACATACGTCAAGTACCAATACTATCAGCAGGCATAACTCGAGGCTAGCGGCCCACGTGACCCATCAGTCCACATAGCTCGAGGCTAGTGACCCTCGCGACTCGACTACCGTAGTACGCAGTTACTACAACTTTTGGTTTTGGGGTAGCCCATACATTTAACTGTCTTCTTCCTCCCAAGGTCACTAACAGAAGGTAGTTCGCTAAGACTAGGTCCATATGCAAAAACAAGAAGGAAAATAACTGAAAGCAAAATAAAGGGAACTAAAAATAGCAAGTAATGGATCCAACTAAGAACAGATAATAAATGTGCAGTAAATAAATAAATAAAGGTGCATATAATTATAACAGTGAATAAGGCAAGGTATCTTGCCTGAGGGTGGTGCGAGAAGCAGCAAAATCCAACAATCAGAATCGTCAACACGAAAGTCAAAATCCACAAGAAGCTCCGGATGCTGAAACAAACATCACGAACGAGTTTGGAATAAAAGATATGCCTAGGAAACGCCTGTCCAAAATTCAAATTCTAGAACAGGGGAAAAATCATAATTTCGGGTCAAAACGATGTCCACCGTTGGACCCGCTTTGCACCGAAATGCGTGCCAATATCTACGGTCTCTAAAGTCATCAAATTACATGTCTACAGATTTGTTTTGATGAGACAAAACCAACGGTATGTCCAGTTTTGGATTCCGATGAGCCGTGCACAAATTCGCCCATTAGAGCGGGTTGCGGGCCCACCAAAAAGGTGTTCCATTCGACCTTCTCAGAATCAGACCAAACCTGGCATACAGGACCAAAAAAATGATACGGTCCTATTGGCGCAAGTTTCGTCTCGATACGACGAACGTACACGAAGTTATGGCCAAGTTTGCAAAAGGTCGATATGGGGTATCTCGACGGATACGCATTGATTTCGTCGTGCACACGCAGCAAAATTGAGTTTCGTCAGTTCCCACACGTCAAAAACATCCATACGCGCCTTTCGATGCATATAGTGCGTGACCACGTCGCCCGTTTTGTCGGGACGCACGCCGTATCGGAAATTATTTTCCAAAATCTTAGTTTTCGAACTAAATTTTTTCCTGATTTTTAATCATGGATAACTTTCTGTGTAAACTATGAAAAATACTTCTACCAGTTGGGTTTTGATCCCCTAGACATTGTCTTTCTCTGTTACAAATTTGTTTTCAAAAACTGTCAGTAGGTTGTCCATGATTGGCCTTCCAAGTTAGGCCTTTGGTTAACATTTTCTGTCCAGTTTGAACAGATTTTCTGGGATATTCGATCCGATTTCTACAACAATTTAATGTACTAGAAATTAATCTAGTTGAAGGGGATGGAAGAGGTATAGGACGGCTAGAAGTAAGACTTCGTGGATCAAAAATTGGTTCAGGGATGATGGAGATAAGTGGGATTGAATATAGGTACCTGGTCGCGTGGAGGCTATTATTGCGCCTGCTGTCCTGCGTGTGTTCCGACGATCACCGTCGACCAGTGGTTGTGCACGACGACTGGAGGGATGACCACGGTCGCCTGGGTCTGGAAAAGGTTCGGGGATGGCTTATCACGCGATCACGAGAGTTTTCGAGGAGTAATTTCTTCGCAAGGGTTTGGTTTCATACGATGGTTTAAATGAGGATTAAAATCAATATTTATTTCGGTTTAAATGGAGATTTGATAATCCTAGAGAGAATCGGAAAGGAATTAAGGAGGAGGAGATTTGGATTGAAGATTTAAAAAAAATTCGGATTTAAAAGATTTGTTAATGAATCCTTTTTTTTTCCCTCTGCTTCAGAACAGCACCGCTCGGGCTGCTGGACGCACTGTTCATTTGAACAGTGCTGACGTCAGCATGACGTCAGCAGCATTTTTTTTCCCATTCATTCAGAGACCTGAGTCTCTGTTTTTCTTGCGAAAAAAAGAGGTGATGGCCGGTTCGGCCAGTAATGAAGAGGAACAGTGCATAGCACTGTTCCATGCCCCTTTTCCCTTCTTTTTTTTTCCTTTTCCTAATCCCTATTATGTATAACTTATAAATCTAAAAAAAATCCTAATAAAATCCAGTATGTATATATTTATATACATGTATATTTCTCCAATATATATATATATATGTATGTATGTATATACGGATATACATATATACACACACATATACTTTAAGAATAACCCAATAAATTCCTATTAAAACTCCTAAATCTAACAACTCTATAAAATAATTTTAATAATTATCAATATATATAAAAAAAAAGTAATAAAAATAAAAGTCCATGATATATATACTATCACTATTTCTAAAATACCATAATTCCTTTAAATACTTAATACGCTCCCAAAGAAATATATTTTCAAAATTTTAGAAACAAAATAATAGTAATTTCTAAATTATTTGTAACCTATAATATAGAATTATTTTGCATAAAATAAGCCACACATAATTTCAAATAAATTAAAATTTCTACTCACTTATAAGGCTAAAATATAAATTTTACCACTTCTAGAAAATAAATTATTTCTTTTAAACAAGAATATACCAATTATTTCTATTTAATAATAATGTATAAAAGTAGAAAATTTTAGGGGGTTTACAGATAGACTTGCGATCTGGGTACCATCAGCTGAAGGTGAAGGGGGATGACATTCCGAAGACTGCTTTTCGTACCCGTTATGGTCAGTATGAGTTTACCGTCATGCCGTTTGGGTTGACTAATGCCCCGGCGGTATTCATAAACTTGATGAATAAGGTATTCCATCCATACATTGACAAGTTCGTGGTGGTCTTCATTGATGACATTCTCATCTATTCGAAGATGCCTGACGAGCACGAGGAGCATCTACGGTTGTGCTGGAGACTCTGGGGAGGGAGCAGTTGTATGGAAAGCTATCTAAGTACGAGTTCTTCTTGGATCGAGTGGAGTTCCTGGGCCATGTTGTATCCAGTGATGGGATTTCAGTGGATCAGAAGAAGATTTCGGCGGTGGAGTCTTGGTCGACACCCAGTTCAGTTGCCGAGATTCGAAGCTTTCTGGGTTTGGCAGGCTACTATAGGAAGTTCGTGCAGGACTTCTCTCGAATAGCAGAGCCGATGACTAGACTCATCCTGAAGGACGTAGAGTTCGTCTGGACTGATTAGTGTCAGGCTGCTTTCGATGAGCTGAAGAAGAGGTTGACGTCGGCTCATATTTTGACGTTGCCATCTGGGTCCGGAGGATTCACGATCTACAATGATGCTTGGAGGAAGGGTCTGGGTTGCGTTCTTCAGCAGCATGGAAAGGTAATTGCTTATGCATCTAGGCAGTTATGGCCACATGAAAAGAACTATCCGACTCATGATTTGGAGTTGGCAGCAGTCATATTTGCTTTGAAGCTATGGAAACACTATTTATACGGAGAGAGTGTGGAGATTTTCACTGACCACAAGAGCTTGAAGTACGTGTTTACCCAGAAGGAGCTGAATATGAGGCAGAAGAGATTGTTAGAGCTGATGAAGGATTTTGATATATCCTTACAGTACCATCCGGAAAAGGCCAACGTGGTTGTGGATGCTTTGAGCAGGTATCCATTGACCATGTGTTTGACGATGGATCGTCACCTTCTGGCAGATCTGGAGAGCTTGGGCATTAAGGTGATAGTTTCTGGGTTTGAGTAGCAGATGTGGGGTCTTCAGGTGCAGTCAGAGTTGATGGATAGAGTCAGAACAGCTCAGTTTGAGGATGAGGCTCTGAGGGTCATCAGGGAGCAGGTTCGGGCAGGACTGTTGGATGAGTTCTCTATAGCGGGAGATGGGTCGTTGAGGCATGGTACCAGATTGTGCATACAGAACGGAGGACTTCGTGAGGAGGTTCTTCAGGAGGCGCATCGTTCTCAGTACTCTATGCATCCTGGTGCCAACAAGATCTACAGAGACTTGAGATAGCATGTTTGGTGGTATGGCATGAAATGTGAGGTGGCTCAGTTCATTTCTAGATGCTTGGTCTGCCAGCAGGTAAAAGCCGGGAGGCAAAGACCATGTGGATTGCTCTAGCCACTACCCATTCCTGAGTGGAAGTGGGAGCATATCACTATGGAATTTGTGTCTGGACTTCCGCGTTCTCCAGGAGGAAAGGATACAATTTGGGTCATTGTTGATCGATTGACCAAATCGGCCCACTTTTTGCCTTTCAAGGTGGGTTTGTCTACGGAGAGGCTGGCCGAGATGTACG
>JANAVB010014398.1:1145183-1147683 GCA_029216955.1 Iris pallida
ATGCCAAACACTAGGCACGGCTAGGTACTTTTACAACCAGAATTTTGCCATGGCCAAACATACATTTTACAACCATAGCCAATCAATTTCTTTGAGGTTGAACTTACTTGAAATTGAACACATAGCCAAATAATTTGTAGCAGATGCCAAACACTAGGCGTAGACAATTTACAACCAGAATTTTGCCAAACACATGGCCAAACAATAAATATTTTATCCAAACAAAATAAGTATTCATGGAACACATGTTCATAAACTACATCTACTTAAACTGCACCTTCTTCAACATATCATTACATAGCCCATCTAAACTCACTTGTACTTTTAAATTGTATTCACCATCTTCTTTGGCTTTCAACGCTATTACAGAAGATAACCATTGAAACTTATCGCATTTACAACACTTTAAATATGAGATGCCATGATTGTGCTCAGTTTCAGATATACACAATTTTCTTATACCTGAATATTTTGGATCACTGCATGGTGTATCCTTCCAAGGACATGACTTGAAAAGGTGGCCAGTACCTCCACAACCAAAACATATATCCTCGTATGAAGCAGAACTAGTGGAGGATGTAACATTATCAAACCATTGAAATAAATTACATTTTGTGCAGGTGAAAAACTTCCTTCCCATTGAACTAGGCCTACTAGAGAGCAACTTTCTAATGCCATCACAGGTTCGACTTCTACACCTCGTATACACCCATGGGCAAGCAATTGAAGTGTGACCATACTTATCACACATCTGGCATTGTTCCTGGTAAAACCAAAGAATAAAAGTTTAAAAATTACAAATAGCAAATTAACATTTGGCATTGTTCCAGGTTAAACCAAAGAATAAAATTTTAATTACAAATAGAAATGATATTAACAATGAAAATTTAGCTCCTTCATGAGATGAATAAATATGAACATTCACACATAATTTAAGATGGCACATAAACATAAGTTGGGATTCTAACCTTTGAAGTAACTAAAGAACATTCTCCCCTTTTCCATGGTTTGAGCAAATCCTTATGTTGTTATTTAGATTTTCTTGTTCAAAATGGAGTATTCAAGACCCTACAAGTAAACAAAGTTAGAATATTTCAACCGTATCCAGTCCACAGTTGGGAGTGTTCTGTCCAGTACATAGTTCAAATTTGAACAGATTACAATAGTTTTTTTTTTTTTTTTTTTTTTTTTTTTTTTTGCTAATGGCATGATCTATGTACTTTATGAAGAGATTCAAAAGTTTAGCAAGACCGAAAAAAAAATTAATACAAAAAATGGGTCTAAATACAGTAGAGATCAACAATTTAGGCTTGATCTAAATGACACTCCTTTAAGTATTAAATGGAAAAATGAAAATATTCAAACTTTTTTTAACAATTAATTTTTTTTAAATTCAGGTACCTGACCAAACCTATGATGATCAACGTCCAAGCCAAGCCAAGCCATGGCCTCCCCTCTTACCTATCATCATCATCATCTTCTTCTTCTTCTTCTTCTTCCAGAGTATACACACACACAGAGGAGACTCTCAGAGAAGAAATGAGAAAAACTTATCATAGGAAGAAAGCAAAGTGACTTTCTCTCTCTTCTTTACTCTCCTGCCTGCCTAGAGCCGTGAGCCTCTTTTCTTTTCAGTTTTTTTTGTCTGTGTTCAAACTCAGTCAGTCAACTTTTTTTTCATTCTTTGACCACTTTAGTTTAGTAATATCATGCCAGCTCAGCTTTGCGGACACATTGCGGACATAGAGTGCGGTGTGTAGCATTACTGTATTATATCAATAAGAGACATACTAATATATATATATATATATATATATATATATATATATATATATATATATATATATATATATATATATATATATGTGCTATAGAACTATCCAGATAGTTTAGTATTATAAACCAATTTATGTTATGCACGTTGAATTTGAATTGCATGGTTAAAATAGATAACTTAAAAAAGTGGTAGGGTATATACTTTTAATCTCAATCACTAATTTCAATCCAATCTATGAAAATATGATGGTTCTATAACACAAACAAGTCGACTGGTTTTGGAGCGTCTGTCTGTGTATATATAATATAAAGAAGTGTTAGGGTTAGGTTTGTGTGTGAGAAAAAAAAGTCATGGAGGTTGAATCCCAACGGCAACATCACCGCCGAGCAACACCAACAAAGACGAGGCGATCGAAAAGAACAGCCAGAAGACTCTAAGGAGGGCCGTCCTCGTCGCGAACTTCGCGATGATGACCGTCGCTCCGCCGGCAGCCCCCTCCTCCTCCGCCTCTACTTCCTCAAGGGCGGCAGCCGCAAGTGGCTCTCGGCTGGCTGCAGACCGGCGGGTTCCCGATAATCCCCTCCCTGGCCGCCTCCTACGCCGCCGCCGCCGCCGCGACCCTCCGCCGATCCCTTCCTGATCACCCTCCCCCTCTTCCTCGCCTGCGCGGCCCTCGGCGCGGCCACCGGCCTCGACGACGCCCTCTATGCCTACGGCACGTCC
>JANAVB010014398.1:1152683-1369436 GCA_029216955.1 Iris pallida
GGTGGGGCACCTCTACCTCAAGTGGTAAGGTGTGAGTCATCCCCCCTTCCAAGTGGTTATGGTTCAAAACATGAAGAAGTAATTTAATTCCACTTGTAGAAATTAAATCAAAATAGCCGACGGGGTGGGTCAGCAGGCCGGACGGAGCAATGTTGTGGTGCGGACAGCAGGTCGGGTGGTCGGGTTGTAGCCTTTGCTATGTGTTGAACGAGTTTGTACGTCCTTCGACAGGGGTTCGGATTTTAGTCTTTGGAATGTGTGGAATCACTACCAAAATAAGCCATATCAGCGACGAAATTAGCGACGCCAACTTAAACGTCGCTAATATTTTCCGAAATAGCGACACCAAAAATAAGCGTCACAATACGTCGCTGATAGCGACAAACAGCGATATGCGACTACCTTTAGTGTAATAAAAACCAACGTCGTTGATTTGTCGGAAAACGTCGCCAGTTTATTGGTTCAGCGACGTTTAGCGTCGCATAGCTTATGGCATCGCCGAATATTAAAGGAAAGTCGACGCTTTGCGACGTATTTACGGACGTCGCTAAATTGCTGGTAAATAGGGTTTCCTCGGTTCGACTTTTCATTTCTCCCTCACCAAATTTTTGTTCCCGCCCCTCTTCCCCGACCTCGACGACAGCCCGACCCCCTTCCCTCCGGCGCCGCTCATCCTCCTCCTCCACCGCGAGGCCCTTCTCCTCCCTCCGGCGAGCCCTTCTCCTCCTCCTCCTCCACCGCGAGCCCTTCTCCTCCTCCACCGCGAGATCCTCCTCCTCCACCACCGAACTTGTCCCTCCTCCTCCTCCTCCACCATCGCGAGGAGACTGAAGGTAAACCCTAACCCTAATTGAGGTATTTTTCGTGTCCAAAATGGACACGGAGACATATTACGACCATGTGTTCACTGATACAGTGTGTTCGTGAGGTTTGGACACTTTGTGTCCATTTGTTGGACACGTGGACACCCTAAGCATGCATATATATGTATTTCACCTCTGTACACTTAATCCCCTACTTACACTTGTGTATTTCGTATAATTTGGATTTGCATATTGGGTTTGGGTTTCGATATAGTGTTTGATACATTGTTTCACCTTGCAACATTCCTACACTTAGAGACGTTAGTACACACTAATATTTATCCTAGTTCGCAAGTGTACTTTTGGGTAATCTAGGTATATTAGTTTACCAATATCTCCAATGGCCGGAGATTTTAAGGATCGCTGCATTGCAAAAAATAGCAACAGTTATATATCAATTTATTTGTTTTATGTTATCAATTTATCTGTTTTATCCGCTGCAAAACTTTTACAAAAATAACTATTTATAAATATACACGAGTACGACTTGTACAGTGCAACATAGACTTGTACGATATCACGTCCGTGGCGACTTATTGATTCGACGGAATCGAAGCGAATAAGTATGATTAGATTGTTGTAGAGGGTTGATGTTACTAAGAGAAATACAATCTGTTTGTTCTAGAGGGTTGATGTTACTAAAGAGAAATACAATTTGTGTTGTTGTAATGGGTTGATAGTATATTCAAACACCTCTGAAATCCAAGAGCCATCAGGGTACACTAGAGGTCTCTCTCCCTGTAATAGAATTGGTTTAGTTATGATGTGTAGGTGTGTATTGGACACAAAGCAGAAAGGACAGGACGAGAAGAACTCCATATACATATTTTGGTGAGTGTCTTTGCCTAATACAAGTTTGACACTAACCAGTTTGAAGCATCTTTGTGCTTCCTAGGTTTAAGTTGGGGCTCACATAAGTACAACAAGAAGTAAAAAGAAAGGAAATGTTAGATAATATAAGTTGTCATTATATAAAAGCCTTCTATATCCGTCCTACATCTGGAACTATGCGCAAACCAAGAATTATCACTGGGTATAGGAAGATTAATAAAATTTCACTAAACCCTAGTTCTCTTTATTGTTGAAGTATATGAACCAATTAGTCAACTCTATTTGTTGAAGTATGGTACTCCATTCTTCGTAAGTTCTAGCTATATATGTCTCAAGATTCAATACTCAAAAATCCCAAGAAGAAGAAGAAGAAAAGAATAAAATGACATCGCTCAACACCCTATGACAACTCCATGAATAAAGTAGACGATCCTCCATACAAGTCTTCCTTCATCTATTGTCTTAAAGTGTGAGTTCTACAGTATGGTTCTCTTTGTAGAATTGTGTCTTATTTTAGACAACAAGGGTTTTCCTATTTTTACAGGTAACATGGCAACATGTGTAAGGGAACATATAGGTGTGTGTTTGTTTTGAAAGGGAGTGTCACAAGAGTAAGGCGTGTGCATGTGTTAGTATTTTGAGCTGTGAGAGTGTTTGTTCTATTGAGGTTAGTACCAACTGTATTTGGCTCCAGCTCCAGCTCCATTTGCATTAATCTACGGTACGACATGGTGATCAGGACATAGTCCCTGCAGCCATTCGACTGGTGAGGCAGAAACTATGTAGCCGTAGATAAAGTTGACTGTCATCCGACCCTCATCCCTCGGCAATGATGATACGACAACCTATCACTATATCTTATATAGTAGTAGATGATGTCTTAGTATTACATTATGTGAGTTCATCTTGATTCTGTTACATTCTTCATATATATATACGATAAGAACATATACTACACCATATGTACAGAACATAGATGATTCACACTAGTGTATGCTAGAATGAATCTTGGGTTGTGTTCTGAGCCATCCGTTCTCACACTTGGCAAAAAAATCGAATTTTTTATACTTTATCTGCTTTCAAAAATGTACTCAAATTATGATGGTTCCTTTAGTTAGCTTGCTTATGTTACAATTATATTATGTGACTATCGATCTTACCAGATGGCACCCATGACCCGAGGAGCGGCACGTCGTTTGAGGGAAACAGTGAATGCTAAGGTGGCTCCTCCTACAGTTAAGGAGGAAGTGACACCGGTTGCTAGTGAGACCGGGAGTTTATTCATCCAGCACCGGTAGCTAGTGAGACCGGAGTTCTATTCATACAACACTTGCAAGGGACGACATCTCTCCTCACGCCAAAGATCTCGCTTTTTCGAGGTGGTTGTGTGATCGTATCACTGAGCGTTTGCGTGAGCTGCGTGGTTCTCATTAGCTATTAGTACTTATTTGTATTGGACTATTTGTATTGGGTTGTTTTGTATTAGACTATTGTATTGGACTACATATATGAATTAGTACTGTGTCAATCTCTGGATTGTATTGGACTACGACATGGTGATCAGGACATAGTCCCTGCAACCATTCGACTGGCGAGGCAGAAACTATGTATCCGTAGATAAAGTTGACTGTCCTCCGACCATCATCCCTCGGCAATGATGATACGACAACCAACAGAGAGGATACTCTGAGAGATCTATCTGAGTAGGACGTATACTCTGAGAGATCACCTTTACAAGATGATATCAGTAGTGGGATTGAGTGTTGGAGGAGATATTATCAGAGTATACGTCCTACTCAGATGGGTCTCTCACCGTTACTATTTTTTTTCTGACAGCATGGTGGATGTGCTCCGTCAACAGATTCTTGCTCCGAGCCAAAACTTTGTCCCGGAGCTCAAGTGGACATCCTTCGTGTAGAGCTCGAGTGAGAGGTTCCTGACAGCATGGTGGTCTCCTTATTCATTACTTGTAAGCCAATAAAGCCGTCGCAACAGCATTCATGGTTCATGTCATGTCATATTGCTTGTTATATTACTAGCCTGGAGTGCACCACGATGGGTCACTATCATGTTAAGGGTAGTTGCTAGGGGTGCGCCACGACGGGCCACAATCATGTTAAGCAAAGAAGTGACATGTGACTTGAGTGCACCGCAACGGATCACTATCGTGTTAAGCAAAAAGAAAGACATACATTATGATGCATCACAATGGGTCACTATCATGTTAAGCAAAAGAAGGAAGACATAAATTATGAGTGCCCACAACGGATCACTATCATGTTAAGCAATCATAGACGTAAGAAAGCTTGTAGATAGATCTTGAAAAAGGTGCATCATAACATAAGAGAAGGAATAAATGAGGTAACTACTTGGCCTAAAACACCAATTGAATCTGTGCTAGTGTTAAGGGTATGAGAGGGGTACAATCATTCTCTAACTGTACCATATTATCAAATCATGTTAAGAAATTCATTTATTAAAGAAATATCAAGCTATTAAGTAGGGTCGTCGTAATTTAGGCCGAGATAGAAAACATGCAATACAATCATAAGCTCCATATCAAGAATGATAGAAACTTGCATAAAATAGTTGGTAACATATTCTTGAAGCCAAGGAAAAGATCTACAACTTTTATGTTGGAAGTTGGAGAAATTCTGGCCACAAATCAGCCAAATGGGACATAAAACAGCCAAAAATAGCCAAAATAGGCACTATACGGCATTCTGCGGCACTATGCGACCTGTGCACTATGCAAGCCTGCGGCACTATGCAAGCCATGCGGCACTATGCAAGCCTGCGGCACTATTCATCCATATGGTACTATTCATCCATGCGGTACTATTCATCCTGCGGCTATGCATCCATGCACTATTCATGACTGCGGTACTATTCATCTATGCGGTGCTGCGGCACTATTCATGACTGTGGCACTATTCATCCATGCGGCACTATTCATGCATGCGTGTCACGACCCGCTACCCAAATTGTTGGGACGGGCCGAGCCATGTCCTGCCTACGCTTGGTTAAAGCGTAGTAAGCTGTTCTAAGTATAGACAATAAAGGATCTAAGCTGCTAACAGTTCTAATATCACATTTAAAAGGTTCATCACAACACAACATCTATAAGCGAAAGTAAAATAAGTACAGACTTAATAATACACTTCTAAAGTATCAAACTGGAGACAAAGTCCAGGGACTATAAGATATAGTCTAACAGTTCAATAACTAAACCAAAAATAATCTAAGCGAGACTACCAAGCGAGGTTCCCTGCGGGGACTTCCTCGGGAGCAAAAGCCTGGTCCTCTGTAGTGGGTCCATAAAAAGATCACAGAGCAAATCTTCCTCCGAAAGTATGCCTACAACGTTATCCTGTCACGACGGGAGCAAGTACTGGTTCTACAAACTAAACATACTGAGCATGGAATGAAAAGAGATATAATAAATAAGAATCGTGTCATATCTCATGTCGTATCACAATCATTTCATATCACAAATCTATCATGTCAGGAATACATTTGTCATGGCGACACATGTATATATATTGTTTAAAACTGGAGTAGGTACGTGATCGTCAATAGGTGTACAATGTACTGTGGTACATGTAAATAAAATATACATACGTACAATTATACAAGTATAGGTGTACAACCGTACAGAAATGCGGGATAATAGCCTACGACAAGGTATGCATATAAAATGCGACCTTGCTCATACATACGTACGGAAGAAGGGGCATGATCAAGTACTCAACTATCAGTTTCTCCATAACCCAAGTTATAACAAGTGAAAGATACGAGAGCAGTTTAAAACAAGTGAAAGATACTGGGAGCAGTATAAAGCATGGTAGGTACTGAGAGCTGTATAAAAGCATGTGGAAGATCCTGAGTGCAGTATAATTAAAGCATGTTAAAGATCCTAAGAGCAGTATAATTAAAGCATGTTAAAGATCCTGAGAGCAGTATAATTAAACATGTGAAGCATACGCTAGATATATAGAAACATGTAAGATATGATTTTCAGTTTAAATCACTGTATTAACATGGTTCATACGCAATTCATTATCATATGCAGTAAATAAAGTTTGTAGGGGTACTCGCCTCGAGCAAGGCAAAGATATGAGTATGAAGATATAGATGTCCGGTGTCCTGTCAAAATGATACACAATCTCAGTCTCTAAACTATGTTCAAGATTTACACTAGTGGTGTGACACGACTCCTAACTTGACAGCTAAGTGGTGACCTAGCATAAAAGTCCAATGTGGGGTGACACTATATCTAAACCAACACTTAGGGTCCTTAGAAACACAAGGGTTACTTTGAACAACCAAGCATATAAATATATAACTAATAATAATAATTAATTATAATTAAGGATGATACATAAGCAACAATCTACAGACGTCGGATGACAAAACAAATATCATGAACGTGTCCAGAATGGTCAAATTAGCTAGGATAGCCTACCCATAAGTCCAATTTGGACACAGGGGCAAAATGATAATTTTGGGTCAAAATGATGTATGTCGTTGGACCCACTTTGCACCAAAAAATGTGTCAGGGTAGAAGTCTACAAAACTAGCAAATTATATGTCCACGAATCTAGAATGATGATACGAACCCAACGATACGTCCGAAATGGATTCCGATGACCCGATCACAAAATGGTCCATTGACCTAGATATTGGTATCCGATTTGCACGGAAATGTGTGTCGAAATCAAAGTCCACTAAATCTAACAAAGTATATGTCAACAAGTTCAGAATGACAACATGAACTCAACTATATCCGAAATTGGATTCCGATGAGTCGATCTCAAAATGATATGTGATCCGGACATTGGAATCCGGTTTGCACGAAAATGCGTGCCGGAGCCAATGTCCTCAAAACTCAGCAAATTATATGTCAATGAGTCCAGAATGACGATACGAACTCAACGGTATATCCGGATTTGGATTCCGATGAGCCGATCTCAAAGTGACCCATTGACTCGGACTGTAGGGCCCGCTTTGCACCGAAATACGTGTCAGGGCTCACGTCCTCCAAATCTAACAAACTTATATAGAATCGTGCCAGAACGAAGCCACGAGTCTACTGGTGTGTCAGAAATTGAATCCGGAGTCCCGGGTTCAAAATAGAATTTTACAAGTACAAAATTAAGAATTTCGGACGACCAACTTTGGCGTCAAATTCGACCAACCAAACGTGCTCACAATGAAACGAAACTTAAGAGACAGGAAGAGGGTTATACCAGCTACGCACAGGAACTAGTGGCACACCAAACGGAGCTGCGACGGCGGAGTTACGAGCTGACGAAGTTGTCTCCGCAAAACTGTCCAAAAATAGTACAATTGAAAGTGTCAACTTGGTGGCCGATTTTGATGTATCAAACGACAAAATTAACGGATAAAACTTGACGGAAGTGAAGAGCTATATACCGAGATTGTGACGGAGCAAAGAGTTCGTCGATCCAACGGTCGGATTTCTTAAAAAATGTGTGCGAAGTCGCTACGACGAAACACGAATTCTGAGTTCAAAACTCGCGCGCGCCGACGGGATCTCGTGCCAAACGCACGAATCGTCTATTTACGCGTCGGGGAGTTCGGGGACAGCGAGGGGAGGCTCGCCGGAGGGTCGCCCAGCCGAGGGGGCCACGGGGGGCACGCGGTGGCCGGCCACGACGGCGGTGGCATGCGGTTGCCTGTGCGCGCGCACGACTGCTGCGCACACTGCTGCCGTTGCTGTTTGCTGCTGCTCTGCACGCGGGGGCACGACGAGCGGCACGGGCGACACGGTTGCCCGACGGTGGTGGCCACGGTGACATACGGGTGATGGTGCTTGGGGTAGTGGTGATGGTGTGTGGTGATGTTGAAGAAGAAGAATGAAGAAAGAAGGAGAATGAAGGGGGAGGTGGCTATCGGCTAGGGGGGGGTGTGTGAGTGATGAGAGAGAGATATATTTGTGTGTGTGTGTGTATTATATAGAAAGAGAGAGAATGAGAATAGAGAGATTTTGAGAGGAAAGAAGAGGTAGGCTGGAGGGGGAGAGTGTTTCTGGTGCGGGGAGAGGGGGGGTGTGTGTTGTGGTGTGATTTAGGAAGAGAGAGAAAGAGAGTTTATATATATATATATATTATATATTATTATTATATTATAATATTATATATATATATATATTTATATATAAGAGAGATAAAAATGAGATATTTATGTAAAGAGAGAAAAGGAGATATTTTAGATAGGAAAAAGAGTGAGTGTTTTTAGGGTATCATGTGGGGACATCATGAAGCTTTGATTGGCTCAATGGAGTCGGGTCGGGTCAAAATCGGACTTGGTACATAAATGGATTAATTTAGTCATTATGGACACGGGTAAATATAGCATGCGGAGGCTAAAAAATGGGACACAACGTCATGTGGGTAGTAGGCTTCATGTGGGCCAGGTCCATATGTTGGGTTGACAGGTTTGGTTCGAAAGGGTGTCCCCAATTCGAGTCGAAGATTAAATGTAACACCGTAGGATGAATTAAAATTGGGTCTCGTGTCAGAAAAGTTTGCGAAGCAAATGAAGCACAGATGGTGTGTCTGAGTGGGACACGAAGATCATGAGTGTAGGGTGTCTCTAGATCATTCATGAGAAGTTGATTTGGAGAAAACGACTAGTCTTATGCTCCTAAATTAAAAGTCGCGGTAACGTGCATATAATGATCAAAGATAAAAGTGGGAATTTAATTAATAATTATTTAACGATCAAATGGCCTAAATTGACCCGAAGTTACGCGATGCAAAAAGAGTACAAGAGAACAAGTTTAGTGTGACACCTTATACCAAAATAAAGATACTGGTCTACTACAAAACTCATAAAGAGTTTCTAGAGATTGGCACCTCTGACGCTCCAGAAGTCAAAGTCACGGAAAGTACATTAATGATCAAAAATAATTAATAAAAATCTATCGAATAATTCATTTAGAAAATTTAAAATAACCCTAAATTCAGGGGGCTTACAATGCGACACTATTCATGCATGCGGCACAATTCATCCATGCAGCACTATTCATCCATGCGGCACTATTCATGCCTGCGGCACTATTCATCATGCGGCACTATTCATCGTCCCTGCCAGAATCAGGACAGATGAACATAGAAGATGTCCAAATCTTATTTGGCCATAACTTCCTCAAAACAAGTCGAAATCTAACTTTTCAAAGGTCCATTTTGGGTAAATCGAATTCGCTACAACATAGAACAATCAAAACTTGAAAATAATGAAGTTTAGTAGATCAAAACCTAAGAAAACCGAAAGGCTATAAACTTAGATCTACAAAAATTTATACATCAAATGAAAAATACCAAGTTCTAAAGATGCTTAGAATCATGTAAGGAAGAGTTTAGAACAAACAAAATAACATTTGTCCAACATTTGGCAAGATGTACTTGCCTTAGGTTGGAGGAGAAAATGAAGAGGAAGAAGATGAAGAGAATGAGGAGGAGATAGAGAGGAGTTGGGTTTTATACAAACCTTCTCATCTCAAACCCACCTAAACCAAACCAAGCCATATACTAAGTTGAACCGAACCAAATTAAACCAAGTCAAGTTTAACCTATAATTTGGAATTTTTTTAAAATATTTGAAAACCAAGAAATATAAAACGGCTCAAAATACGTACCCGTACATAAATACTGATACAGTGAGACGAGTCTCACAGAAACCACAAAGACAAATGCTAGCCCGCTACAAAGAACCAAGATATATCATACAAGCATATATGTTTTTTTTCGTCACTCAACAAATCTACATCTTTTTATACTAATAATAAGATTAAATACAAGTATCTACTAATTTCTTTGCTGCAAGAATTCATCCCTTGCAACTTTTCAAGAATGATAAATAGAAATACAACAATCATACGAAAATTTCAAGCCTAATTAGAACATCGTACCTATTAGCGGTAACGATATTAATCCTGACGGATTGACGAAATTCCAAACAAAACTCTTCTATCTTGAAAAGCAAGAACGTGTGAGTGAGTATACTCTCCTCTTCTTTGGAGCACAAAATGAGTCTCCCATTAACCTCCTAAAATATGTCAAGAAACCCTAATAAGTGTTGGAAAGAAGCGCGGAAACCTTTCCCCAAACTAGAGAGTACCTGCGAGAGAACCGAGCAATATAACGTACGAACCAAACACCAAACACAATCCACGCAGACACAGAGAATTTTTGACATGGAAAACCCTTGCGGGAAAAAAAACCACGGGACGATCGGAGTGCAACCTTTGAGAAGTCTTCACTAGTGAAATAAAGGAGTACACCCTTACAAACTTCTCTCGATCCAATACGGATCCCCACAACACTTGGAAGCAAGAATAATTGATTACAAGGCTACGAAAACAAAGACGACGAGTAGAGATTACCCGAACACGATCCTCCTTCGAAAACGGCCTTCAATCCTCCTTTAAAAATGGCCTTCAATCCTCCTTCTTCCTTCCAAAGTTGCAATGGCACTCTTGCCTCTTTTTTTTGTATTTTTTCAATGTTGTGTTGTGATTAGGGTTAGGAAAAACTATGGATAAACCCCCTAATCCGTAGCAAAACCTGGACCGTACGTAGGATACGATCCAACGGTATAAAAATACGCTGAAATCAGCCTAGGCCAGTCGACACAGAGTTCGTCCAGAACTTTGTGTTTTCGTGATAGAATGGTTCTGGAACCAAGGGGGCAGAGTTCAGCCAGAACTCTGCCTCCCCTATTCCAGAATGTACTCTGGTAGCTCCCGAGCTTCTTCTTCGTCTTCGAATGGCCTAGTCACCTCCCCGAGCTTCTCTGACACACAGGCGGCGCTCGTCGCACTCCGGGGTCTTCTCCACATAGGTTGGGAAACCCACCCACTCCAATATTTCTCCTCCTTCACAACTATGTGGAGGATGTCGTCATCCCGACGATCTGCCTGCAGAACTCAAACTTTCTCCTTGGTAGAATCTTGGTGAACATATTTGCTCCGTTATCATCTGTATGAACCTTCTCAAGCTCCGTCCTTCTTCTCAACCATCCCGTATCCAATGATACCGAGTCTCGATGTGCTTGGACCGGCTATGAAGGGTCTGATTCTTCAAAAGTACTCTGATTGTCGCAAAGCAAAGTATACTGCTCTTGCTTCAACCCCATTTCTTGTAACAGCTCTTTCATCCGCAGCAACTCCTTGTAAGCCTCCGTCGCCGCAATATACTCTGCCTCTGTCGTCGACAAGGCAACACACTTCTGCAACCGCGACTGCCACGATACCGCTCCTCCAGCAAACATTATCACATAATCCAAAGTCGATCGTCTCGTGTCTACATCTCCAGCCATATCAGCGTCGGTATATCCAACCAGCTTCGACGCGTCACCACCAAAGAGAGTCTCCAATCGGCAGTGCCCTGAAGATATCGTAGAATCCACTTAACCGCACTCTAATGTACCCTTCCAGGATTTGAAAGATACCCGCTAACTGTGCCAACTGCATGAGCGATGTCTGACCTCATACACACCATAGCATACATAAGGCTTCCTACAGCTGAGGCATATGAAACCCGCTCCATATCTTCTTTTTCGTCCTCGGTAGATGGGCACTGCTCCACAATGAGCTTAAAGTGAGCCGCAAGGAGGCAACTCACTTTCTTCGACCCGTCCATCCCGAAACGCTGAAGTACCCGGTGAATGTACTTCTTTTGGGACAAGTGTAGCAACTTGGACTCTCTCTCTCGGCTGATCTCCATCCCAAGAATAGTCTTTGCTGCGTCCAAATCCTTCACAGAGAAGGTCGCGCCCAGTTGGCGCTTCAACTCTGCTATCCTAGTGGCATTCCGACCCACTAATAGCATGTCATCAACATAGAGCAATAAAATGATGAAATCATCCTCGGCAAAGTACCTCACAAGTACACAATGGTCCGACGTCATCCGTGCATAACCATGCTCTCCCATAAATGACTCAAACTTCCTGTACCACTGCCTCGGAGCCTGCTTCAGACCATACAAGCTCTTCCTCAACCGGCAGACCAAATGTGACTTGCCCTTCTCACAGAATCCCTCTGGCTGCTCCATGTATAACTCCTCCTCAAGACCACCGTGAGGAATGTCGTCTTCACGTCCATCTGCTCGACCTACAAGTCGAAACTGGCTGCCAATGCTAGTACTACCCGAATAAACGACTGCTTGACGACTGGCGAAAAGATCTCATCATAATCCCGCCTTTCCGCTGACCGTAGCCTTTAACTACCAGCCTCGCTTTATATCGAGGGCGAGTAGCATCATCCGTCTGCTTCACTCTAAACACCCATCGATTATTCAAAGCCTTCTTGCCATTTGGCAACCGCACCAGCTCGTAGTAAATTGGCGTATAAGAAACTCATATCCTCCTGCATAGCCTGCATCCACTCCTGCCTGTGTTCGTCTTCCATAGCCTCTGCAAAACTTTCGGGCTCTCCCCCGTCAGTCAGTAGCACATACTCACCCGTGAGAATCTCGTAGATGGTCGACGCTCTCTGTCGCTCCTTCTCAATGGAGCCACTGGTGTTGGATGTATATCAACAGCCTCCTCCCCTTTAGGAACTGCCTTCCCGGCATGTTCATCCTCCTGCGGGACACCCTGACCACCATCAGCAGGCTGATGATTAAGGTTGGGAGCAACTCCATGTACTGGCTCCCCCATAACTGGATCCTCTGTGATGTCCTCTGGAAACTGCTCGAAGCGAAATGACTCTAACTCAGGCAATTCCTCAGAAGGCGTCTCAGAATCTTGAGTGTTTGTCGTTGTCTGATCCTCGACGAATACCACGTCTCTGCTTCTGTATAGCTTTCTTCCCACTGGGTCGTAGAGTCTATAGCCAAACTCATCCCGACCATAGCCGACAAAGACGTACCGCCTCGTCTTCGGCTCAAGTTTGGACCTCTCGTCCTTCGGTACATGCACGAAGGCCTTACAACCAAACTCGTAGGTGATTGTATGACGGCTCTTTGTCGTACCATACTTTGTTAGGCACATCATCCTGTAAAGGAGCACTAGGAGATAAATTAATAACATAAGCAGCTGTGAAAGAGCCTCACACCAATAAATGCCTGGCAAATTTGCTTCTGACAGCAAACACCGCACCCTCTCCATCAGTGTCCTGTTCATGCGCTCCACTACACCATTGAGCTGAGGTATCTTGGGCGAGTCTTCTGGTGTCGTATTCCTTGCTCTCTGCAATAAGAATCAAAGGGACCAATATATTCGTCGTGCGGACCGAACACACAATAACTTATTGCCCGTCTCTCTTTCAACAGAGGCCTGAAACTCTTTGAAAGTGGACACACTGATCCTTGGTCTTTAAGGCATAGACCCAAACCTTCCTGGAACAGTCATCAATAAAAGTTACAAAGTAAGAAGCACCAATAGATTTTACCTTCATAGGACCACAGACATCCGAGTGAATCAACTCGAGCAACGCCGGCTTCCTTGAACTTGGGTGACTTTGGAAAGACATCCTATTTTGCTTTCCAGCTAAGCAGTGCGTGCACTTCTCCAACTTTGTAGACTTGAGCCCTAGAATCACTTTCCTGTTCACCAAGTAGCTCATCCCCTTCTCGCTGATATGGCCAAGCCGCCCGTGCCACAACTCGGTAGACGCGTTAGAAACTACGTTCACCTCTTGTGCCCCCTATGCGCTCCCTCCATATAGTAGAGACCAGACTTCTTTCTTCCTCTGGCAATCACCATCGAACCTCTGGAAAGCTTCCACTGACTATTCCCGAAGAGACTGAAGAATCCCTCGTCATCCAACCTTCCAACCGACACCAGGTTGAAACGGATATCATGGACATAACGAACATCATTGAGAACAAGAACTGCACCCATCTTCGTCCTCAAATGCACATCTGCAATGGCAACCGCCTTCGACACATCTCTATTGTCCATCTTCAGCACTCCACAATCGTCTGTCGTGTAAGTGGCAAATAGTACCATGTTATGAGATACGTGCGCTGAAACCCATTCCATTAACCAAGAATTGTCATCGCAGGCGAGGTTTGTGATAACCTCATCACCTACGACGATCACATCGCCTCCATGTATCGAAGCCACCGCTGTAGTGTTCTCATCTTGCTTCCCCTTGTCGCCCTTCTTCTCTCTCTTCCAAGCGAAATAGTTCTGCTTGATGTGGCCCTTCTTGCCACAGTGGTAACACTCCGAGTCCTCGTACCGACCCTTGGACTTTTCCATGCTCTTGTCTCTGCTGCCACCTGGACCCTGCTTTTGCCCCTTCCGTGGCTCTCTGAAACTAGTGCCTCTGAGTAGTGGGATATGGATGAAGTGCCCTAAGAACGTCTCTGCATCTCTTCATTCAGCACCCCGCTCTTGGCAAACTTCAGACTGACCACGCCTTCTGGAGCAGAAGCGATCATAGATACTCGTACGGTCTCCCATGAGTCTGGCAATGTACACAACAGCCATAGTTCCTGAACCTCGTCGTCGAACTTGAGTCACATCGAAGATAGCTGGTCAACCACGTCCTGGAAATCACTCAAGTGATCCGTAATAGACACCCCATCTTTGTACCGCAGACCCATCATCGTCCGGATCAGGAACAACTTGTTTACCCCAGTCTTCTTCGTGTACAAAGATTTCAGCTTATCCCATAACGTCTTCGCGTGCTCAATATTGACAACGTGGTTGTACACGTTCTCGTCAACGAACTGCCTGATATATCTGCACACCTGTATGTGCTCGAATTTTCAGTCCTCCTCGAATTTATCAACTAGTCGCTCGAAAGCAAATACGGGCAGATGCAGCTTCTTGACAAACAACAAATCTTTCAACTTGCTTCGCCAATAATGATAGTTGGTACCATTCAGGTTCACCATACGCACGGGCTTCGCGTCCACCTCTCCTCTAGTTTTTCTGTCAACTCCTGACACCCTTCTGAATTCCATAACCTAGCTCTGATACCACTTTGTTGGAAAAGAAGCGCGAAAACCTTTCTCCAAACTAGAGAGTACCTGCGAGAGAACCGAGCAATACAACGCACGAACCAAACACCAAACACAATCCACGCAGAGAGAATTTTTGACGTAAAAAATCTTGCGAAAAAAAAACCACGGGACGATCGGAGTCCAACCTTTGAGAAGCCTTCACTAATGAAATAAAGGAGTACACCCTCTACAAACTTCTCCCGATTCAATACGGATCCCAACAACACTTGGAAGCAAGATTAATTGATTACAAGGCTACGAAGAACAAAGACGATGAGTAGAGATTACCCGAACACGATCCTCCTTCGAAAACGGCCTTCAGTCCTCCTTCTTCTCTCCAAAATTGCAATAACACTCTTGTCTCTTTTCTCTCTATTTTTTCAATGTTGTGTTGTGATTAGGGTTAGAAAAAATCCTATTTTTCTCAATAGCACTCTTGTCTCTTTTCTCTCTATTTTTCTCAATGTTGTGTTGTGATTAGGATTAGAAAAAATCATGTATAAACTCCCTAATCCGCAGCAAAACCTGGACCGTAGGATACGATCCAACGGTATAAAAATATCCTAAAATCAACTTGGGCCCGTCGACACAGAGTTCGGCCAGAACTCGGAGTTTTCGTGACAGAATGGTTCTGGAACCAAGGGAGCAGAGTTCGGCCAGAACTCTGCCTCTCCTGTTCCAGAATGTACTCTGGTAGCTCCGAGCTTCTTCGTCTCCGAATGGCCTCGTCACCTCTCCGAGCTTCTCTGACACAAACGACGCTCGTCGCACTCCGAGATCTTCTCCATATAGGTTAGAAATTCCACCCACTCCAACAATTAGTTAGAAAAAATCCTAAACTTAATCGTAAAGAAACACCAACAAAATCGGTAAACATAAAACAGCCCAATCTGCTGAATCCGACGTCCGACCAGTATTCCTTCGGACAGGAAGGCTCAGAAAGACCGACAAAATTTCTATCGCTGGCTGCCAGTTTTAACCTCCCGACCGTCGCCGACACAACCACAACGCTCCAGCCTCCTCTATCCAATCTCTAATCAACTAGATTCTCAACATGCCCATCCAATTTCTAAGCTCTCCAATTTTGTCTCCATATAAACTTGAAATCTTCGAAAAAAAGGATAATAAAACTAGAACACTTAAATAGACTAGTAAAGCTACTTCTAAACATAATATATAGCACCTGGTTTTTATGAAGGTGGCATACAAAAAGAGTAACGAACTTATCTGCATCTACATCTTTCCCGTACAAGTTTTGATGTGTAAAACCATATAAATATGATCCTTTTACAATGCGTCACTCTTTACAAGCATAAATGTACAGTTGCAAGCTCTTCTGTGAGAATTAATCAATATTATCAGCAATCACAGTGAATAGTAGTGAAAAATGCATACATGAACTGTAGTGCTGATATGTTATATGATGCTTTGCTCGGTCGCAAGTAACGAGTTATTTGGCATTCTGGATATTGGCTAGCTGATGTATGAAGCAGTTGACTGGAGGAAAAAATGGTCAGACCTCTGATTCAGAGTATGGATCCCCCACCGATACAAGCCGATGACAATGCCTACTAGTACACCATATCCTCACAGCAAGGTGCTTAAATGCTAGTTTATATCTCCACGCTTAGTTTACCCCTATGATCAGCAAAAGTTGGATCAACAGTACGAAGCTGATGCCAAGTAGGAAACCAGGACCTGACAAATTATCCATGATTTGCTGCCACCTATAAGTTTCAACCAGTTGATAGCTGCCAATCGTGCCTGTTATCCACTTCCAAAATTTTAATAGTACTCTTGAATAAACACGCAGCAAAGGAAGAAAGGAGCCCAAGCAACGATATACACCGCAAGAGTTTGGAGTAGCACTACATGTATCATGCCTTGTCCTTTCACACACTATACAGGAAATCATCTCCCAGTTAGCAGATGACTAATCAAAAGAGAATATGGTATTATGAGAAGAGAGGCAAGCCAATCATAGAAAAAGTTACAAGCAAAGTAGACAAAATCTATTTATGATCAGCTCATGGGTAACTTCTGCATATTTCTTGTAGTCTAAATGAAGAGAAAAGATGCAGAAATTGCTAGCCTAATAAGGAAAGCCAAAGATAAAAAGGGGAAATTTGGTATGGCTCCCTCTACTTTGTGGCACTATGGTAGAGGCCCCTCTCCAACTTTTAATTTCTTATGACCCTTATTTATGACCATAATGCCCTTCTATGCAGGAGCAAAGATATTTTTTTAAAATATGCTACGACACGTGTCAGAACCCCGTGGTCGTCCTTTCCCGCAATCTTATTTTACTATTTTATAGCCCCCATCCCCATCCCCCCACCCCCCCACCCTTCACACACAAAAGTGTGTGATGAAGATTTAAAAGAGGTCATGTGCATTAATTGTACTCAACACTTAAGGAAGCACCTGACAAGAACTATGTCAACAACAGATGACTTATGGTCCCACTAACTAGTTCTTTTCTCGATTTATGTGCTGAACTCCGTTTTTAATGCCAATTGTGCTCTTGAACTCCGTTTTTGACGTCATCCGCATCCATAGTCTTGAGATTTCTTCCACTTTATCTTGATATATTTTTTCATTTTTGTTCCAGTCAAATTCTGGTTTTTGTTTTTTGTCTCAATTTGCACACAACGTTACAATGACAAGTTACATGTAACAAGTAGCAATAACATGTAACAAGTTACAACCCTTATATGTAGCAAATAAGGGTAACATGTAATGAGTTACATATAGATGTCATATATTACTCTTAAATTTAACAAGTTATGGGTAGATGTCACATATTATCCTTATATGTAACAAACAAGTGTAGCATGTAACAAGTTACACGTAGACGTCACATATTATATAACAAATAAGGGTAACATGTAACAAGTTACATGTAGATGTCACATATTACCTTATATAAACAAATAGCAACAACATTTAATAAGTTACACGTAGATGCACATATTATCCTTATATGTAACAAACAACAGTACCATGCAACAAGTTACAGGTATACGTCACATATTAGCTTTATATAACAAATAGCAGTAATATGTAATAAGTTACAGGTAGATGTCACATTTACCCTTATATGTAACAAATAGCAATAATATGTAACATCGAACAATTTCATGTAAGAGAGAGATTTCCTATGTAACAAATAACATCAATTTGTTATGGATTACCAATTATTCATGATTTTATTTTGTACTTTTCTTAATTTTAGGAATTAGTAGGTTACTTCAGTTATCGTAGGTATGTCATGTATTAGATTAATAATTCTAAACTTACATAATTTATATTTTATATTAAATAAAATGGTTTAATAGATCTCATATTTATATCCTTATTTTCTGCTTTCTTTTTCTATAATTTTAGATTTTATAATTGAACTATTCTAAGAAATTCGATTTCTCTAAACCTACTTTTGTACTACACAAATAATATTTTACGTAGAGTTAATATTAGAATAATTATTATGTTTTAGATTTTTCTAAAGTTTATTTTTCATAGTTTACCTAACTCGTGACACAAGTTTAACTTGTGATATATAAATCTGATATGTGATATCCGTGGGTGTGTGGGAGGGACGGCTGCCATAAGAAGTATACTTAATGCATTTTATACAACCAGGGGCAAGTTTGATAATTTATACACGTGTAAAGCAAAATTTGGAGGGAAAGATGGGAGTTGTAATTTTGTAAAAGTTTTGGGTTATTTGAGAAAGTGTTTTCTTTCCTTCCTCAAATAAATGCCTTAAACAAAAAAGAGCCACTAGAACTGAGACATGTTTGTTTCCCAATTGGTTGGGGGTTGGTGAATTAAATCTCAATGGCAAGTATTGGGCTTTTAATAGGTCAGTTACTTTTCAATGCACCCGTACAGCAGGATCAGAAAACATTTGTCTTATATGAGGGGCATTGCAATCTTTTAGTAACATTTAATATGAATGTACATACACTATGTAACAAAAAGTGGGATTATATAGTTGAATATGGAAATAATTGTTGGGTAGAGAATAAAGGTTGTGGAGGATCCTCCACAATAGTGCCTCCAGGTGGAGGGTGCCGTACCAAATTTCTCCAAGACAAATTGGAACACTCACAAATTCTTGTATAATCGCCAAAATAAATGACGATACTAAGGCTGGGTTTGATGCAGGTTATGAAAGATGTTTCTGCTTTTTTTCGAACAACAATTGCTTATTTTTTCCAGGATCTGTTTGGTAAGAGCTGCTTAAGCAGAGAGGTGAGCTTTTTTAAGACCTTATGACAACAGCATGTGATAAGCTTCATAATACCAAACCCGCCCTAAAAAACTTCAAGATAGTCACAAATTTGCTTTGGTATTTCCAAGTAAAGACACCAATTACTCATTTAACAATATGCAATTCATAACATAATAGAGCAATGCTACAGTTACAATCAAACTTTTACAACCTTCTTACAACCACTCACCCATTTCCTGACATGTGGGCCAGGTGGTGGCCTGGCCCACATGTCAGCAAATGGGTATAAGTTGTAAAAAGGTTGTAAAAGTTTGATTGTAAACCAAACATTTCCCAACATAATATCACAGTTTTTTCTTTAAGAAATGAAAACAATCATGAACAAAATAACACATTAGCTTCACAATTAGGTATCCTAACACCAAATATTGATCAAATAAAAGTAGAAATCATTTTAAAGCAAAATCTTTTACTATAAATTCAATAAATAATAAAGTTACCATTGATTGGCCTACCAGTTTTCATGTGCAATTGCGCTATTCTCTCTAATTACTTCCTCCTCGGCAAACTCTTCCAACAATTTTCTTTGGTGGTCATTTACAGATCTGGAAAAGGAAAACAAGTAAAGAATGTACTAGTGACCACTTGCAAACTACTAAAGAGAAATTAGAAATGTGGAATAACTACTAACTTCTTATGCCACAACTATGGGACATGAAGGACAAGCCAAGATGAGTGAGTACTAGCAAAGGAGACTTGAGAAAACTGAAAACCATTTGCAAATATATACTAGTAAGATGGATGGAGTTCTTTATCATAGTCACAAGTTCATTGTTTCGGAAATTATTTGGTGCTCAAGACATGCTCGACAATAAGTTTTGAAGAAGGATATGGTTTTTTATTCTTGTTACAGAGAACATGGCCCTTAATGGAGCTAAATGGAAGAAGAGGTTTCAAAACCCGATCCCCAAAACTTGGGATAAAGGCTTCATTTTTGTTGTTGTATATATTTGACAATACTTCAGAATTAGATTATAGAGTAAAAATGTAATATCTTTCGGGTTTTTAACTGTCTTCCATTTAAAAATAAAATAAATGGAATGTACTTTTCATAACATTGATGAATAACTCTTGGGTCGTGAACTATTCAGGAACTTTACAATTAAATTGCGAATTATTCAAAAAAATTGCCGGATCCCAAATAACTTGCACATATGTTTGTTTTCTCTTGTATCTGTGAATAATTAGTAAAAGATCAGATTACTCACATTTTATGACTGATCTTTATTGATGTTGATGATTGATCTACTACATATCAGTTCAGGAATGCCTCGTTGCATGGTAAAGTCATATTTGTCTTAATATAGTTTTCTAAGCTAATTACTATGATATGGAATTCCAATTCTTGACTCCCAAGTAGAGATAATTAATCAATCTAACCAAGAAATGAGCACAATCTAGCATAAATTTCCCTGTATCCTTATTAAAACACAACATTGGTATAAACAGATGAATACAATCTACAAACGGTATAGAACTTCTGAGTGCTAGTAGCTTCCAAAAAGTTATCTAAAACCCTACATCTTGCAAAGAAACAAGATAATGACGGATAAGGATCGAGTAGAGAGCCTTACAAAGGGAAATGTATACGGAAACGAACATACAGGTCACCCTGGTCTACAAAGCCAATTTGTTTTGGTAAACCTGATGGAGCAGATAATTTAATCTCAGCATAGAGAGAAAGAAGCCAGCAAGTTTTGCAGATAAAAGGACACAAAACAACATGTTTTACATGTGCATACCTCTGCCTCTTAAAACCAAAAGCTGCCCGTGCTGGACTCCTTCTGGTATCTGAACAAACTTTAAGAGTCAGTGGGGCCAAACATATAACACTATAGAATCAGCAGAAGAAAGGCATAAGCATATTTTCAAGGGAGATGTTGACAACTATCAGTCACAAGAATCATAATACAGATTCACATCACAATATAAGCTATATGCAACAGTGTAAGGTAGAACACAAGGTATAACTTTCTATCAGGAGATCCTCATGTGCTTGACCAACAGTATGCAATTCTAACCGTTCTGCTTTATTCATTTAATGTTAATCATGCACAAAGGATAAAAATAAATGTAGAGTTCAGAAGATTCTTAGAAGACCAAATTTCCATTTTAAGCAATGTAATTTGCAATTGCGCAACTATCCAACAATTAAATCTATCAGACTTTTTTGACATGAAGAACAACTGTTGCTAATCACTTCCCGCCTAAAACATGTCACCAGATCACCTGCACATCTGAAGGAGGGTGCTTACATGGAATTGCACTTCTTAGTCTATTCTGAACATGCAAATCACTTCACAAAGCAAGGCAGGAAGCAGGGAGAATGAACACAATGAAAGTTTTGCTCCAGATGTATCCAACAAAACTTCCAGCTCTAGTTTTGTACCATGAATTTAAAAATATTACTTCCAAGTATTCTCCAAAAAAGGTTATGTAATGAATCTTTTCATAACCAAGTCGTGTTAGTTCATGCATTGTCCAGCATATATTGAGCAAATTGAGGATAGAAGGAATAAGCATCTTGGTCTACGTCCAAACTGGCCCAGCTAGTAATTGATTGAGGAATTATGATACCAGTGCTCAAGATCACTACTAAAAAACTATGGCAAAACCCAACTGTCAGTTCAACTTACAACTGGATCTATGTTTATATCTTGCACTCATCTTTACCTTTGAGAAGCAAGAACTTGTAATTTCTTAATATTGCAGTCACAAGCATGCCATACAAACAATTTTCAACTACTACTGACAACTTCTTTTTTTCCAAAACCACTCTAGTAAAATGTTCCTACAAGCATAACTCATATATATATTTCAACAACTTACCAGTGCTGAAGCCACTCTACCTAGAATCCACAGACTAATTGCAAAACTCACTTCTTGGTACGAAGTGCGACCCCTATATAAAGAAATGTCAAAGTGATAGCTGAAATTCTTAAGCTTCTTGCCTGATACTAGTTTACTTTTACAAGGAAAAGGCCTTTACAATCAAATTCTATATGTATAGAAACATTTCTGCTGTTTCTTTCCTGAAGACTGTATTTGGTGTAGCTTTACTGTACACCCATTTATTGTAATGGAACTCTTAACCACAAAGAACCAAATAAATGCACAAGAAGTAACTTACAGCAAGATATACAAATAATGGAAAAGTTCAATTCAATAGAAAGCCAAAAGTCAGTACCTTTACTTGAGTTTTCCCGGATAAGGTCGGTACTTCAATTTTATCGCCAAGAATAGCCTGCAATTCGAGTTACTTTGAAGAGTTTAGAATAAAGAAATAATGATGAAAGAAGTCGTTTATATAGTATAAAGTCCCTTTTTTCCAACAAAAGCAATTCTTGACCAAAGAATCCTGCATTATCAGTAACTAGAGCAAGCCATTCGATAAATTTCTTTAGTTCAATATGAAATTTCCAGTAAATGATCTCCCTTCCATGTAATATTTTGACTTTCCCTGAACTACTTCTAAAGCATAAATTCGATAAAATTTCCAGTTCGTGGCCAAGGAATTTTGCATGATCAATATAAATTCAATGAAATTCTTTAGTTCAATCTAAATCCCATGTAAATAATGTCCCAAAAACAATTCTAAGAACAACGTAATACCTGCCAAAAACTACTTTAAAGTATTTATTAGATGCAGATAGAAATATCATTTTATGATCAATGCTTATAAATTACAAGTCATACAAATCAGAAAAGAATGAGAACATATAACTACATCTCAAGGATCAGGATATCTCAGGAAGCAAATGAACATATTGCTTGCCTGTGTGAAGCTGATACGGGTGTCCACATATATGTCAGTGCCATCTCTTTGGAAAACAGGATCCTTCTCTACCTATAACCAAAAAAAGAAGAAGAAAAGAAAATGAAATGAAAATGACAGTTATGCTCTATAAGAGATGTGGGAGTCAAGTCAATCACTAAGTACTCTTAAATATTTAGTTCAAAATTCAACCTTCTTTTACAACTTCCAATCAAAAAGGAAACCAATCAGCAGATTATATTTGACAAAAATAATTTATAAAATAAGATCTGAACCTGCCTTGAAGACGAAAAAGTTGCTTGAGTAACAATTTGAATTTCTCATATCAGTGGCACTCTATTACTAATTAAACTTTCTTACACAAATTCAACCACAAGTTTTGTGTCAGTAACTGTAACCAAGCATTCACTGCATGAATCAAATGCCCAGTGGAAATTTAAGAACAAAGCTTAACATGATATTTGGATCTCACTAGTGTAATCACATCACAGTTCCATAACCCACCGCTTTTATTCTAGGGACTTATCATATTGTTACAAACAATATATAAATAGACAAAAATAATGATGATTGATGATGAATAAGAAAAGTCATATAATAATCAATGGGTAAATACATGAAGTGATACATGTACAAATGAAACAACTTTCGATTGGCTGGTACTATCACCTAGGAGAATACATTTGAGGCCAGGCTTGAGCATTGACAGTGTGAAGTCGAGATAAGTTTTGGGGCTTACAAGTATGTGCATTGGCCTAAGAAAGTGTAGTTTAACAGAAGGTCCATCCCTATATCTGTCAGTTGGTCAATTAAGAAGTGGTCAAGAAGAAATTTTGCTAATATAAAGTAGCCACTTTGATACAAAAGGAGAATAGTTACTGTATAGGACCAGGTTTCAGATGCCATCACAGCAACCACACAAGCCGAGACAGACTGGACCCACTCAATATGACATATTCATATATTCTCTGTGACAGCCCTGATAACTATTTGTTATTTAGGCCAGATCAAGAAATAAAAATAAAATTAGAAGATAACCAAAAGCATTTTTATATTTTTTTTTTGTTCACATTGAGAAACATGCCACAAGCACTATTCAACGCGTTCAGAAAAACCATGGCATATAAACCCACAATATCCTAGTGTACACGAGCAGTTCAAGACAATGATTATGAAAAGGAAAAAAAGAAAAAGAAAAAAAGAAGAAGCAGAAGCAGACTTAATATAATACCTTAAGCTCAATATACAAATTTCCAGGTTGAATACCACGCCCCCCATGATTTCCAGCCTTAGGGACACAAATTGTATCCCCGGAATCAAACCCTATCAAGTCAATCAACCATTTTAAATGAATAATAAAAACAGGAATGCTCTAGTGTGAAACTAAGAATATATCATAGAAACAAAAAAGCAATATGGGAATCTTATTTGAAGACTTAAAATGTCCAATAACAAGATAGTTAAAAGAAAGTTATATTCATAATTGTTGTTTGCTTTATATGAAGTATGAAAGACTCGAGAATCAAAGAACGATCTATTACATAGTTGTTATTAACGAGAAGTGCAATACCATTTGGCACACCAAAGATAAAATCATAAAGGTGACTACAATAGCATGGAAGTGCAAGTGATGTACTAAAAGTAGTAGGAATGTAGGATATTAATTACTTTGTTATGAGGCCAGTATCCAACTGTCTTCCAAAAGTTATGTTCTGCCTGACAAACCTCAACTTTCAACTATGTAGCACAAAATCTCCAAGAAGTGAGGACAATACTGTACGCAAAAATCCAAACTACACATGGAGGCGCAAAACTCCAATGCCAATGACCATATTACATTATGTGTAATGCCATGCTTTCTTCCATAGAATATATATAGACACACACAACAACAACAAAACTTTTATCCCAAATTTGTCGGTTGTTCGAATTCTCTTCTGTTCGGCTCTATTAAAGACCAAGGTTTGCACTATCGGTATCAGAATCAGTATCGGACCCTTCCTATGACTATCAGGATCGATGGTTTCGGATCGGAGTATCGGATTTTTTGGTATCGAAACACAAATAACTATTAATAAATTATTAAAATTTTAGATAGAAAAAATATTTTATATATTTAGGCATAATTGTAAGTATTTCCTATGTTTTTTCTTAGTAATTTGGGAATTAAATGATGAAATAGCAGTCACCCTTGCCGATTGGTTTACTTCCGATAGATAAATTTTCTTTTTTTAGATACTTTTACAACCTTACTATTCTTTTACACCCTTGTTGCTTGCCGATTGGTTTACTTGCGATAGATAAATTTTCTTTTTTTACATACTTTTACAACCTTACTATTCTTTTACACCCTTGTTGATTGGTCTTTCTCGTTCAATTTTCTTTGTCGAAAAAAAAAGACTCCCGATGTCGGTATCGGTCAATATAATCGTTATCGGATCGAGGCATGCCAAATCGTATCGGTATCAGCCGTATCGCATCGGTATTGACCGAAACTGCAAACTATGGTTAAGAACCATCTCCTTGTAACACTTACAAAAACAATATTCTTCTTTTAACACTTCAAACCAAGTTCGTCTAGGCCTACCTCTAGTCCTAACGGCTCCATTAACTACTATATAATCGTTTCTCCTTACGTTAGCATATATTGGTCTGCATCGCATATGTTCAATCTTCAAACCACCTACGACATTTTTTTCTTTTCTTGTTCTCACTTTGTGTCCTCTCTAACTTCCCACGGATATACTTATTTTTAACATATCATTTAATGTATTGTCATACATCCATCTGACTTCCTAGACATTTTATTTATTAGTTTCACAACACTCTAATCCATAAAGCAAGATTGGTCTTGTAGCAGTCTTGTTGAATTTTACTTATAAATTCGTAAGTATACTCCAGAAGCACTAATTTATTTCATGTTTTAATTCTATGCATTACATCATTCTCATTCTCACTCTTATATATCCATTATCAATGAACATGGACTCTCCCTTGTTTCTTTTTGGCTTATAGTTGAAATTACATTTCATATGCTCTGTTTTCATTCTACAAATTTTAAATCCCTTAAATTTCAAAGTCTCTCTCCATACTTCAATTTTAGCATCTAACCTTCTTTACTCACAATATTAGAAACAAACATCATACAGCATGAAACAACTTCCTGCATATGTCTAGTAATTATGTGACTTATGTCCATAACTACAGCAAAAAGGTAATGACTTAAACTTTGATCATTGATATAAGCCAATGGTAATTGGAAATAGTTTACTATCTCGTCCAATAGTTCGTACAATCGTCGTCACACTACCCTACTTATCCTTAATAATCTCATATATATATATATATATATATATATATATATATATATATATAAGAAATTAGACATAATTAGATCTAGTTTCTTATAATAAATTCTAGGAGGTTTAACCACTGAAAGTGCATGTATAGGAAACCCCGTAAGGGCACTTTTAATGAGAGTAATCTTGCCCCCAAATGAGAGAAGCCGTCCCCGCCAACCAGAAATTTTCTTTCTGAACTTGTCTTCTAAATCTGAGAAATATTCTCTTTGTCCGGCCTTTCAAAAGTGGGACACCAAGATAGTTGATAGGTAAAGAAGCTTGGGTAAAACTAGTCCGTTGAGCAATTTCGTGAGCCCATTCCCTGCCATGTTCTTTTCTAGAGACAATAAAAGATGATTTGAAAATTTTAATAACATGACCCGAGACTTGAGCAAATTCGGCCGGCGTCATCATAAGGCAGTCGATGCTTTCATTTCCCCCATTAAGGAACACCAAACTCGCATCCGCATAGAAGGCAGGGTGATTCTATCTCCCCGGCACTTTTTATTATTGCCCAAGATGCTCTAAGCAGAATGTTGACTCATCTCAATCTTCACGGTCGCATTAAACCGTTCAGTGGCAGGAAGGACTCGTTTCGGGTGTCACATCTCTTCTATGCGGATGACAGTTTGGTGTTCCTTAATGGGGGGAATAAAAGCATCGACTGCCTTATGATGACGATGGCCGAATTTGCTCAAGTCTCGGGTCAGGTAATTAATTTTTCCAAATCATCTTCTATTGTCTCTAGCAAAGAACATGGCATGGAACGGACTCACGAAATTGCTCAACGGACTAGTTTTACCAAGCTTCTTTACCTATCAACTATCTTGGGGTCCCACTTTTCAAAGGTCGGACAAAGATGGAATATTTCTCAGATTTAAAAGACAAGTTCAGAAAGAAATTTTCTGGTTGGCGGAGACGGCTTCTCTCATTTCGGGGTAAGATTACTCTCATTAAAAGTGCCCTTACGACGCTTCCTATACATGCTCTTTCAGTGGTTAAACCTCCTAGAATTTATTTTAAGAAACTAGATCGAATTATATCTATTTTCTTATATATATATATATATATATATATATATATATATATATATATATATATATTACAATCTATGTTTAGAGCTAAGCTCGAAGCTTATTACATCATCTTCTCTCACATCTTTGCACATCGATCGTCTCGATATTTTGCGTCTTGATGCATCCTTCCTCGATCCTCGATGTTTTGCGTCTTAATGCATCCTTCCTCGGTCCTCCGTTCAAGCCGATTTTCATCACACGCTCCATCCGTGCTTGACCGTTAGCACAATGATCCTCTAGCTCGATAGACAGCTCATCCAGGTCTAGCTGCCAATCGGTTACTACATGAATTTTTCGGTTCCTCTCTCTTTAATATTTAAGCATATATCGCACCAGAGGATTCAACCTCAAACTCGGTTTCCCGGTTCTTATGGCTACAACACTTGACCACTTGAGCCAAGACTTCTTGACTATATATATATATATATATGGGCCGGATCAAAGGCCCCGCGGGGGGAGCCCTGCCGAAGCCCCGCCCCCTACAACATCGGATCGGGGGCCCCGCGTGCGCACGTCCGCTCGATCCAACGGTCGAGGGCGACGGAGCTCCCGCGGGGCTCTCTCTCTCTCTTTATATATATATATATATATATATATATATATATATATATATATATATATATATAATACAAAACACAAAGGTTTTTGAATCCTAGGGCTGACTGTGCCAAGATAAGAGTGGTTGGGATTTAATCTTGGTGAATCAACGGTTGTGGATGAGCATTATTGAGAGTGGGGTTTTATAGGAAATCCAAAGAGTGGGGTTTGCACTCATAATGAGAGTGAGGTTTTATGGGAAATCCAAAGAGTGGGGTTTGCACTCATAATGGTTGTGGATGAGCATTATTGAGAGTGGAATTTTATGGGGAATCCAAAGAAAATTCACATCCAGCAGTGGTTGGAATTTAATATTTTGATGGGGGCCTCATAATTATTATTGTTCGTTTAAAATTGGGGGTCCAAGATTTTGAGGAGGAATACCTTAAATGAACCATGCCCTATGGGCACGGGTTATGACTAGTATATATATATATATATATATATATATATATATATATATATGAGTCAAAGCCTCCTAGCTCAAGTGGTTAGAAGGCGGAGACATAAGCATCCTAGGTAGGTGGGTTCGATCCCACGGAGAAGTGTATTATTTATTTGGGATATATATATATATATATATATATATATATATACACACTAAATTTTCCAAGGGGTCCTCGAAGGAAATTTCTTAAGGGGAATCCATGTGTCAAAACCCGATTGGATACAAATACCCACATGAATCACACAAAATCCGCAAATTAAATATATTAGAGGAATAGTAGTTTTGGGACGATATGATGGTCCACCCGAATTTTGACACCTTAGTAATTTTCTAAGGAGACCCCGTTCGAAAATGTTCATTTCAGAGAAGTAGTGTCGGATGAACAAAAAAAGTTCACATTAATGGAAGAGTATATTCCCCACCTATGATCAATCATTCACCATCATGGCAAGATTGAGAATGTCACCATCATGGCAAGATTGAGAACGTCCATGGAATTAAAACAAAATGAATGTACTTGATGGGTGTTATTCTTGGTGCAATGTGACAATTGGATTCAGATACATTTGAAAGGAAATATTTGTGAGCTATGCTTTGTGGGTTGCGGTATTGAGCAATCAAGAAACACGCCAAAAGATGAGGCATTATTGAAATGAGAATGTTGAGATATAGCAACAGTACAATGAAAAATTGGTTCGGTTGACTTTGTCGCAGAAGCTAGGCATTGTTCTTAAAATACAGGCCTAGCCCCTGGCATCGGCAATTTGAGGCTCTAGACGCCTTCCTAGGCCATAGCCAGCCCCAACAAATTGAGGACGTTAGATAATGTTTAAGACATAGGTAGGGTCTTCATGATTTTATTCATCGTCATTAGAACTTTGGAGCATATAGAATTATATATAAAATTCAAGGTGTGTATTGGGTCGGGCTGCCCGAACCCCGCTCCGAACCGAGCCCGGTCAAAGTCGGGCTAGGACGACTCATGCCCGAACCCGGTCAACGGTCGGGCCGGACCGGCCCAATCCTATATCGGGTATGGGTGGTTATTTGGCACCCGAATATTCCTATAAATAGGATTTAAATCATCCAAATTTATCACAACAAAATTTTATCCCTTTCTTCTAATACTTACAAGCAATCTTGTGTTCTATTCGGTTAAGTAGCTTCTTTTTCGCTACCATGAAAAATGAACCACCACCACATCAACTGCAAGATCAACAACACCAACCCGTACCGCAACCTCAAGAGCTACAAGAAATGAATCATAATTGGATGAGATAAAAAGTTTGACACCACTTTAGGGAGTTTATAATGAGCGTGATACCAAAAGAATACATTTGCGTCCAACTCTTGTTGAATGCATGCATTGTAGGAAACAAATCCAATGGAGGCCTAACTGTGGCAAAGAAAAACTATGTAGGCATTTAGACAATTGTATCTAGTATCGTGCATCTTCTTGGGAAAAAAAAATTATTTTAATTTATTAGCTATTAGTACTAGGAACTTACGTAGTTGCAGTTATCATGTATCAGTTCGAAGAATTAGCTGTAATAATTCTTTTGTACTTGATGTTTTATTTATCATTAGTCGCAACTATCATATATATATTTTTAATATATGTTATTATTGTTAGATAGGTATTTTATATTTGTTGATGTGACTTATGTATTGCATTTTGGCTTCAAACCTCTTTGCAAGCTTCCTTTGTTGTATTACAAAGAAAGCTTGAAGAGATGTTGATAACAGAAACGTAAACATAAGTCGTATTAACAAACACTTATGTAACAAGAATAATATATATTGAATATTTATCAACTAAATATTTTTTTCTTTCTTTCTACTTTTTTACATAATTAAAGACTCAAAGCCCAAAATACATAGCCCCCCTAATAGCCCAGATTTTTTGTTTTTGTAAATAAAACCGGGCCAGCCCGGGCCCGAACCCAGCCATGTTAAACCCGGATCGGTTTTTTCTGAGTAGTGGGCCATGTTGGATTTGTGTTCTAGAACTCTGGGCCCGTCCCGTCCTTGACTCCTAGCCGGGCTGGCCCAGTTTTGGCACGGCCCAGACCTGTTCAAACCCAGTTAAAATCGGGCCCGAACCGGCCCAATACACACCTTGATCTAAAATAAAGAACCAGATTGAAGACAAGTAAGAGATACAATCTAGATGAACATGTAATGATTTAGTATGTCACCTGCTGGAATGGTAACATTGACATCTTTTACACCATTAGCCATCCCAGATCCTTCACATACTAGACAGAAATCCTGCACACCTATGAATGATTAGTAGTATTGCTCAGATAAATAAAGAAAACAAGGGAGGAATGTTAGTGTCACCTTAATCAATTTCCCTTGACCTTTGCAGGAACTACATGTGGAGGTGAATGGAAAAACAGTAACCTGAAAGGAAACATAATATTATAAAATGAATCAAAATGAGAAAAATCATATCTTGTTGTAACTAGACATAACAGCCGATCATAATTTAGAATGACTCTGTTGACAAAATGAAGTTGCTCCAAGATATGAGTGCTCACTCTTCCAACGCCATTACAAGTTGGACATCTTGATGGCTTTGCATTGATTAAGTGACCCCTTCCATCTGCATCTCAGTAGAGGAAATAAACATACCAAATTACTCAAAAATGACGGCCACAAACAACTCTAGTAAATGGTAAGACGAAAGTATGGCGTACACATAGCATAGGTTAAGTTCAAGTCATTGCCTAGTAGTTAGTACTACAAATGTGAAAGCTCTGGTTATAGACCACCAATTTATGCACCGAAACAAGCCATCACCTGAGTTCGACAACAAATATATTCACATTTTTATAGCATCAGATAAGCAACTATTAAGGAAAGAATGGGAAGCTAGATGATGACCAATGTAGTAACACAAGGAGTGGGCTTCATATGCTAAACTAAAGAGAATTAACCAGTCAGTGTGTTTCACAGTTGGATCTAGGGGAACCTATATATTATTTCACAAGGAAAGTTCCATCAACAAAATGTCCAAAGTATTGTATATTAGGGAACAAAAGCTGCAGAACTTTCTTGATTGATGTAAACATTTTTGTAACCCAACAAGAGAGGCCTGGAGAAGTTGAAATATCTGAAGGATATTTTGATTTGAAAATTTCATAGTATTAAGGTGGTCACAGTCCGTAGTGCAAAAGCTGCAGAACTTTTTGATTGATGTATTGTATACATTTATGTAACCCAACAGGAGAGACCTGGAGAAGTTGAAATATCTGAAGGATTCTTTGATTTGAAAACTTCAGAGTATTAAGTTGGTCACAGTACATAGTCATGGCACTAAAAGGTAAAAAGAGGGGGAAAAAGGATTTATAGTAAGAAATCTCAAATATGAAGCATTTACTCACAACATGATTCACAAGGAACTTGTGCACTGAAGGAGACGTGTTTTGTGCATCCTTTAGCGGCTTCCATAAAAGAGAGCTTCAGTTCCACCTAAAAACATGACAGAAGACATAGATATGTAAAATAACATCACAACAGTACACGGCAAAGAACAGATACGAGCAGTCATCAGTTCCAGGAGAAAAACAGAACCTGTAAATCAGCTGCATATGTTTCTCTCTCATCTTCAAAAACCTAGAGCAAGATTCATAATCGTATCACTTCCAATATAAAATAAGCTAGAACAAGAAATAATCACCTCAGAGAATATCTTATAGAACGTGTCAGAGAAAGGGTGATTAGTACTTCGATATCCCTTTGCATCTTCAACAGAATGTCTTATTTCCTCAGCTCCTTTCAAGGATTCCTATAAAGAAAACGTTAATACAACTAAAACAAAAGTTGACATACAACATGCATGGAAATAAAAGAACGAAGGGCATAAACAGAGGTAATTGGAGACTCAAATTAATAAGGTTCTCCATAACTTCAATGAAAAAGGTAAACACCTACTCTATCATACTGTGCTCTCTTTTCGGGGTCTTGCAATATCTGGATATGCAGGAAATGGAAAAAAAATTAAATGCCAGACTGAACAGAAGTTCAAAGAAGTGTATTGAATTGTCAGATGTTGGGAATACTAGCCTCATAAGCATCCCTTAGATCTTGGAACTTTCTCTTTGATGCAGGATTTTTATTTGAATCTGGCTGGTACTTCTTTGCAAGCTGCAAGGATGATAATTATTAGGCATGCATTGGCATGAGATCAGCAAATATTACAGAGCCAATATCAATAGCTATTAGATATAGATTCAAAACAAAGGTGTTAAGGAGATGTAACCAGCATATGAAAGATAAAACATAGCGATTATTATGATTGAGGTACTTGTATAGAACAAGTACTCATAACAGAATAAAATAAACAACTATAAACTGATAGCAATCAAAACTTGGTATTGGTATTGGTATCGGACTCTCTTTGAGTACCAGTATTGCCGGTTTTGGATAGAAGTATCAGGTTTCGGCACTTTGAAAATATTTTGAACTTTCTTTTGAAATATAAAAATACATATATGTAGTTTAGGCATAACTTCAAGCAATTTTAGTTTGATGTAATTTTGGGTGAGGAATGGTCAACTTGAATAACAGAATGACAAATAATATTAATGCATATTAGCAAGTTTTGTTCAATCATCTTTCCTCTGATTATGTTTGTTGTCAATTTACTCTTCAATCGCTATATATGACCCAAGCGGCCAACCAACAAATAGTATGTAGTTCACTTCCTAGTGGTGTTTGGCCTTAGAGACTAGAAAGATAGTCCCACATTGCCCAGGCCAAATGGGTAGTATCTCTATATATAGCTTTACTTGTATTGAGAGATGCACATGAGGTGTGGAGAGGCACATGGGTGCCATGTGGGGTGTTTTTCTAGTGGAAAGAAAGCTAACTCCACAAAGAAAGCATTTATGCTTTTTGTCATGCTCTTGGAATTAATTTCTTAGGAGCTAAACCCCGTTGGAGCTTAGCGACTCGGACTCGGACTCGGGCTCTTGGACTCATGAGGCGTAATGTGGCGTTTTGTTGGCACACTTTGCACTTAGCACGTCGGCATCGTCGCTATGCGCATAGTGCGCTTAAGTTGCGCGAGCCTCTGCGCTGCCGATCGCGCGCCCGTTCGCATGGCCAGTTTGCACGAACTCCTTGCGCGAGCCTCTGTGCTGCCGATAGCGCGCCCGTTCGAGCGGCTAGTTGGCGCGGCAGTTTGCTCGCAGTGCGTACAGCGCGTGCTGTGCGCGTTGTGCGCTGGTGCGCGAGTGCGCGCGGGCGCAGTTGGCGCTAATTGTTGTAGCGCGCGCATTTAAGCGTTGTCGTGTCTGTTCACAATCTAAACAGTTACGACACGTTCATGAACGATTCCTCCTTTCACGGATCCGCATTACCACGTCCCGAACGTTTCATTAACTGGACGGTTACTGGACAGACACTATATATGTTTCACTCTTCTCTTTCATTCAGTTCAGTTCATTTTCTACAAGTTCCTTACGAAATTCATAGAGCAGAGAAGAGAGAAATAGACAGATAGCGCACAGTTCTGTCCATCCGAGGAGTCATAAGAGCATTTCTACAGAGTATTCCAAAAATTCATCTTTGAACTTGCTGGTTCCTGAAAGCTGATCGTGTGGACAAATCTAGCTTTGAGCACCGGTGATCCGTCACCCCAACAGGCTTTTTCCTATGTTCATCTCTTTTTTCATATGTAACTCGTTCTATCCCAATCACAACACGTTTGTGAGGAAGAACGTGATCTTTTCTAATCTAATCAGAAACTCTTTGTGGGCTTTCGTCGCTGCTGCTACGAAATTCATTTGTGCCTTCTTCGAAGTGTTACATTTGATTTTGTATCTCTGAATCCTCCGAGATCTCAGTTATGCACCTTCCTCGAAGTGTTGCCAAAATCTGTTTTTCATCTTAAAATCACGTTCCGGGACTAACAATCTCAAAGGTAGATTTACAAGATGGAAAACTCTCGTGCTACACTCATCGATTTCAACTTTAACAAGTTAGAGAAATTCGATGGAGAGCACTACCAAATCTGAAAGAGGAAGGTTAGCCTCAATCTTCAACTCGTGGACGTCGACCACGTGTTATCTGAGGACGAACCGAAGATTCCAGAAGGTGGGACTGCGAACGCGGTGGCTGCTGCTACTGCCAAAAAGTCCAAATGGAAGAGAAAAAATAGCCTATGTATGCTTCTGATCCTCAATGCTATGGAGGACTCTCTGGTCGAATCTTACTCAAAGAAGACCAATGCCAGAGAGATATGGGAGTCTTTGGAGAAACTGTATGAAGATGACAAGAACAAGAGCAAGATATTCATCGTCGAGAAATATCACAAATGACTCTTTAAAGACGAGAAGACAGTGCTGCCTCGTGTGAAAGAATTCCTGAAGTTGCGTCAGAAATTGGAAGATGAGAAGATGCCCCTCAATGACAAGTTCGTTGTTGGAGGGATCGTCTCCAAGCTTCCCGCTGGATGGAGTAAATTCTATGCAAATTTGCATAGGAAGAAACTGGAGATCGGTCTGGAAGATCTCCTGCAAGAAATTTACGTTGAGGACCAGATGAGGGCTCAACTGAAGGTGGACACTCTGTCCAAGCATATAGCTAAGGCTAACTTGGTCCAGATGAAGGAATTCATGGGAAAGCAGGTAGCTTCCCACCACAAGAAGGACTTCACTAATCTGAAAGTGAAGGGATCTTCTTTCAAACACCAGAAGCAAAAGTCCAATGTGACTTGCTTTAACTATAGCAAGAAGGGTTATTACAAGAGTGAATGCAGAACCAAGCCTAAGCAATCAACGCAAGGTAAGCCTAGTAAAGTTTCCATGGTTACTGATGTAATTGCTATGATTGCTCAGGTCACTGTGATGGGGGTGACTCTGACTGGTGGGTAGACACTGGTGCCACATGTCATGTCTGCTCTAGCAAGGAATGGTTCACCGCGTACAAACCAACCTCTGAAAATGTTATGGTAGCGAACCAGACGCAAGCTGAAGTATAAGGGATCGGAACGGTGGTGTTGAAGCTGATTTCAGAAAAGTCTCTGACGCTTCAAGACGTGAAGCATGTACCTGTTATTGCTAATAACCTGATCTCTGGAGGCCTACTCTGTAACACAGGCCTAAGGATGGACATAATGTTGGCCAGATAATGATATCCATAAAAGGAACCTACTTTGGGAAAGCCTTTTATACCGAAGGGATGTTTAAACTTCAGCTTGTAACTTAGTCTAATGACATTAATGCAGTCGCTCATTCTGATTATACTCTTGAGTTGTGGCATAATAGACGAGGACATGTTCATTGTAAGAATAAAGAAAATGTCTAGTCCAGTCTAGGAATTGGTACACTCCGATATCTGTGACTTCAAACAATTCTCTACAAAAGCCGGGATGAAGTATTTCATAACTTTCATCGATGACTTCTCAAAATATGCGTTCGTCTACTTGCTGAAGTCTAAAGACGAAGCGTTCGAGAAGTTCAAAGAGTTCAGGGCCGAAGCTGAACGGCAAACTGGACAACAACTCAAGAGATTAAGAAGTGATCGAGACGGAGAGTATCGGTCTCATGAATTCGCATCATTCTGCAAAGAACATGGAATCATAACGAAACTACTGCTCCGTATTCTCCTCAATCTAACGGAGTAGCAGAAAGGAAGAACAAAACATTGACAAAAATGGTAAACTCAATGTTGTTGACTGCGGGTCTTCCAAAATGCTATTGGAGAGAAGCTACATTGACGGCCAATTTTATTCTGAATAGAGTGTCGTATGCAACTTTTGACATCACTCCTCATGAACTCTGGTTCAAAGTCAGATCTAACTTGAATATCATTCGAGTGTGGGAGTGTCTGGCATATGTAAAGCTCCCAGATCTGAAGATTCAGAAGCTCGGGACAAGGACTACGAAGACGATCTTCTTGGGATATGCCGAGAAGAGTGATGCTCGGAGATTTCTTGATATAGAATAAAATCATATCATTGAATCTCGCGACGCAGAATACTTTGAAGATAAATTTGCAAGACACAAAAACATTGTTCTTGCGGACGTTCCGGAGAATAATGAGGGTGCACAAGAAATTAAAGTTCCCAATGAGAACGTAGTCCAAGAAGAAGTTGTTGTAGAGGAGACAACACTTGAACCAGAACTCGTTGAGCCGTCAACTAAGCGAGTGAGGAGACAGAAGAACTTCGGAGATGATTTTGTCACCTATCATGCAGAAGCAAATCCGCTTACCTATGATGAGGCGATGAAGACCAGAGACGTTGTTTTCTGGAAGGAAGCGATCGACAATGAAATTGATTCAATCACCTCCAATAACACTTGGACGTTGGTTGATCTTTCTGAAAGACCGAAACCCATCGGATGCAAATGGATTATCAAGAAGAAGATGAAAGCAGATGAAACCATTAACAAGTTTAAAGCTAGGCTAGTAGCCAAGGGGTTCTCTCAGAAGCATGGGATCGACTACTTCGACACGTATACTTTAGTAGCTCGGATGACCACCATCAGAATGTTAATTGCTCTCGCAGCAATACATAAGTTGGTGATACATCAGATGGATATAAAGACAGCATTCCTGAATGGCGAGCTGACCGAAGAGATTTACATGCAACGGCCAAAAGAATTTGTCGTCAAGGACCTTGAAGACAAAATCTGCAGGTTGGTGAAATCCTTGTACGATTTGAAACAGGCTCCCAAAATATGACATGAGAAGTTTGACAAGGTCATAAGGTCAAATTGCTACAGGATCAGCGAAATGGACAACTGTGTTTACACGAAGTTCACTGATGGAAGAGGTGTAATCGTTTATCTGTACGTTGACGACATGCTGATCCTAGGTACGGATATAGGCTGTGTCACGGAGACAAAAAAGTTCATCTCGACCAAGTTCAGTATGAAGGACCTGGAAAAAGCTGATGTGATCTTGGGCATCAAGATCATCCGAACGGACACTGGACTGGCGTTGTCACAGTCTCATTATATTGAGAAGATGATCACACGCAACGGGTATCAGGATCTTCCAGTGATCGATATACCTTACAGGTGTGACCTGAACCTGGAGGCGAACTCGAGGGAAAGCGTCAGGCAGCTGGAGTATGCAAGCGTCATCGGGAGTTTGATGTACGCTACTACTGTTACTAGGCCTGACATAGCTTTTCCCGTAGGAATGCTGAGTCGATTCACGAGCAACCCAGACGTTGAGCACCGAAAAGCTGTGAAACGGGTAATGAGATATCTCAAGAAGACTCGGACATATGCACTGCACTACAGCGGAGATCCGTCAGTAGTAAAAAGCTTCAGTGATGCGAGCTGGTGCTCAGAGGTTGAGAGCGAGAGATCCACAGGTGGGTTCATTTTCTCCATGGGTGGAACTACTATATCGTGGAAGTCGAAGAAGCAGACTATGCTCTCTCATTCCTCCATGGAATCTGAGTTCTTTGTACTTGATTCCGCAGCAGAAAAAGCAGAATGGTTTCGGAAGCTCATGTATGATCTTCTATTAGTTGGTTCGCAGATACCGACGATACCTATATACTGCGACAACCAGACGACTGCAGCGGTGGCATCGAATAATCTCTTCAACGGGAAGAAGAAAACTGTGCGACTAAAGCACAGAGCAGTGCACGATCTCATCGAGAGATGTGTCATTGCAGTGATTGATGTTCGGAGTCAGAAGAACCTGGCGGATCCGTTCACAAAGGGCCTCAAGCGCCAGCTGGTCGAAGACACAACAAGTAAAATGGGCTTGAAGACATTCTGATGTTGTATTATTGTAATCATACCCTAAAGTTTTATACTATTAGTTCAAAGAGAAATCTACTAGGCCATCTAGCTTTTGGTTCAAGGGAGGACCACTAACTGAAAAAATATCAAAAACAGTAGGTACATGTCCTCTGGAACATAGAAGATATACGAACCCACAACCACTGTTGTCTACTATATGTTTTTTGTGGAGAAGAGATCATGTGGAGAGGATGGCTTAAACGCCTTAATGAGTTCTCAGACAGAGTGAATGTCTGTTGTGCTTTACAGGAAGCACGGTAGCACAGCACTACAAAGGAGTGTTACAACTCCACGCTACAGTGGGACGACTCCACCATGAGGTTTCCAGGTAGGGGTAATACCTCGGCTTTGCGAGCAAGTCACAGCGGCGTAGCACCGCATATAGGCAGGTAGCCTAATGCTGTATGATCAAATTAAAGAGTTGTAGACAGCACTACAAAGGGGACGGTGTCCTCATGTTACAGTAGCATGACACTACGAAGAGGTACCCAGGTAGGGGTAAAGCCTCAGCTACGCAAGCCATGTCATCGCAGCATAACACCGCTAGGAAGCGCAAGGCTTCATGCTGGATAGTTTGGCACTACAAAGAGACTTGTGACCTCATGTTACAGTAGTATGACACTACGATGAGGTACCCAGGTAGGGGTAATACCTCGGCTTTAAGCCATGTCAAGCGCAAGGCTTCATGCCATGTCTCTTTATAAAAAAAACTCATCTAGAGTGTATGAACAGAGATAGCAGGCCGTCTCTTGAGAGTAAACTTGTAGACGCCCAAAATCATACACCGAAACCATGCTGGCACAGGACCTTTAATGTGCAGCCAGAAGCACATGTGACTACATTGTATGAGTGGAAAGAATTGCAGCTATGATGCAGAATTCAAGACTTAGTCCATTCTTGTATCATACTGTTGTTTGACCCATGCGGGAAGATTCAAGTCGTCAGCGACATCTATCCTAATGCATGATGGCAGTCACTGTGGGGAACACTCAACCCATATATAGAGATATGTGGAGGATTGTTGGTGTTTGACCTTAGAGACTATAAAGATAGTCCCACATTGCCTAGGCCAAATGGGTAGTAGCTCTATATATAGCTTTACTTGTATTGAGAGATGCACATGAGGTGTGGAGAGGCACATTGGTGCCATGTGGGGGTGCTTTTCTAGTGGAAAGAAGGCTAACTCCACAAAGAAAGCATTTATGCTTTTTGTCATACTCTTGGAATTAATTCCTTATGAGCTAAGCCCCGTAGGGGCTTAGCGACTCGGACCTGGGCTCATGGGCTCATGAGACGTAATGTGGCATTTTGTTGGCGCACTTTGCACTTAGCACATCAGCATCGTCGCTAGGCGCATAGTGCGCTTAAGTTGCGCTCGTTGCAAAAGCCTATGCGCTACCGATCGTGCGCTCGTTCGTATCGTATGGCCAGTTTGCACGGCTAGTTGGCGCGACAGTTTGCGCGCAATGCGTGCAGCGCGCGATATGCGCGCTGTGCGCGTGTGCGCGAGTGCGCGCAGGCGCAGTTGGCACTAATTGGTGTAGCGCTCGCATTTAAGCGATGTCGTGTCTATTCACGATCTGAACAGTTACGACACGTTCAGGAACGGTTCCTCCTTTCACGGATCCGCATTACCACGTCTCGAACGTTTCGTTAACTGGACGGTTACTGAACATACACTATATATGTTTCACTCTTCTCTTTCATTCAGTTCAGTTCATTTTCTACAAGTTCCTTATGAAATTCATATAGCAGAGAAGAGAGAAATAGACAGATAGCGCACGCAGTTCTGTCCATCCGAGGAGTCAGAAGAGCATTTCGACATAGTATTCCAAAAGTTCATCTTTGAACTTGCTGGTTCCTGTAAGTTGATCGTATGAGGCGAATCTAGCTTTGAGCTCCAGTGATCCGTCACCCCAGCAGATTTTTTTCTCTGTTCATCTTTTTTTCATCTGTAACTCGTTCTATCGCAATCACAACACGTTTGTGAGGAAGAACGAGATCTTTTCTGATCTAATCAGAAACTCTTTGTGGGCTTTCGTCGATGCTGCTACGAAATTCATTTGTGCCTTCTTCGAAGTGTTACATTTGATTTCGTATCTCTGAATCCTCCGGGATCTCAGTTGTGTACTTTCCTCGAAGTGTTGCCAAAATCTGTTTTTTATCTTAAAATCACGCCCCGGGACTAACATTTAGTTGCTATGGTGCAAAAAAAAAAAAGTAAAATGGATGACATAGACAAATGTTCATAAGGATGTAGCTGCATAAACGGTAGATGATCAAATGTAACATGAGCTCTGAAATGGGGAGGAAATCGACATTGAGAGAAATTCAAAACTGAATTAGGAGTAGGAGTTAGTAATTAGTGTTATTCAATGCCAAGGTGAAGGCATAAAAATAAGAAGATGCTTATGATGGATTAAAAGTACCGATAAGCATACATTATTACACAGTAGGAAAATAACACGATTTTGTCTATAATAATAATAATAATAATCTATACTACTATATAATAAGAAAAGTTGGCTTCGCCGTGATTTTTTTCTTCCAAATATATCCTTACCCAACTTTACTAATTAAAATTGATCATTATATTTAACGAGGGCAGCTAGGTAATTATGTATAGAATTTTTTTAAGGAAAATGTAGTTTGTTTTTCTGATGCCTTTTACTCTTCCCAAGTACAGAAAAAGTTAATTAAAAGACGATTAAAATACGTACAGCACATGTGTGCGTGCGAGCGTGCGTGCGTATATATATATATATATATATATATATATATATATATATAAAGTACGTGGACAGACAACTTATAATTACATAAAGTACGTGGACAGACAACTTTATGTATATATATATATATATATATATATATATATATATATACATAAAGTACATGGACAGACAACTTACTGTATGGAAGGCTTTCTTGATTTCATCCCGACTAGCATTCTTAAGGACACCAAGAATTTCATAGTAATCTCGATTTATCGCATAGCATACTCCTGCAACATATGTACATAAGCATCAGGGGAAGAAACTTTAAATCCAACTGTGTACCGTCTACTGAGAACAGGTACGATGAAGCCGTGTAATAAAGAATTAAGCACAAGCACCTGTGGCATGAAAGTTTCGATCCGTAAAAGATGCTGCTCTAGAGAGGGTATATCTCTTGGCAATGTTCGTTTTGCATCCACATGGAACTGAGAAGAATGTATTTTTTTATGAGTATATAAAAAAGTGCATCATATTTTGGAGGTGAATGAAAGAACACTTAGTTAACATAGTAGAACGTGTCTCTCTACAAACATATTATCCACTGACAAAAATTTAAAGGATGAAAAATCATCCTAATATTTCAAAACAGAAAAAAGAGATACTGCATAAAAATCCTCTACCTACATTATCGACTAAGAAAAATTCTTTGGCAATTAGTTATTAGTGACGGACACAATGGAATCGACAACGCATCAAATGTACATGGTCTACCAACATTGGTGTGCCCTAGTGTGGTTCACCCACTAAAACTTGAGTGATGTTCACCATTAACTCAAGGGTTGCCACATGTCAACCTAAAACCATAGTTTGCAGTATCGACCGATACCGATACGGTTTGGCATGTCCCGATCCGATATCGACCGATACCCGATACTGACCGATACCGATATTGGAGGTCTCTTTTCCGATCAATTAGGCAAAAAAAAAATTGAACGGAACCGCCGATACTGCCGATCCAGATACTCATAGGAATGGTCCGATACCGATTCTGATATCAATAGTGCGAACCTTGCCTAAAACCACTTTTTCCATTGTTATGAGGTGAGAGAAATTAAATTAAAAGCAGAAGTCGTTTTAGGTTGGCACGTGGCAAGGAATGGTGAACACCACCCAAGTTTTGGTGGAGCAGATCTATTGTCCCCAAAACCTACCAAACATGTCTCCTCTCCTCAAGGTTGTGAAAAACGCTAGGCGCTAGTCGGACGGGCACCCGCCGCCTAGGCGGCCACATAGATCTAGACGGTTCAAAAATAAATAAAATAAATCCAAAAACCATAATAAAAATGTAGAGAAGGTCCATAAAACCCCAAAACGTGCAGTCGGACGTCGGGGGGTCTAGGCGGGCGTCGGACGAACACCAGGTGCCTAACGCCTAGGCACCGCCTAGGCGCCGCCTAGACCGTCTTTTAGAACAGTGCCTCTCCTATAAAAATGTGGGTCACACTGGTTATTTCTAAAAATAACACCCACACACAGTAGGACCCACATTTTTAAAGAAGAGTGGACATGTTTGGTGCATAGGTTCTAGGGACAGCAGATCTGCTCTCGTTTTGGTGGGTGAACAAAAATGGACTCGTTTTGGAGTGTCGACGTGACGCGACGTCTGAAATGTGTTCGGACGGCGATGTTTCCTAAATTTCCTAAGAACTATTCGAATTCGAGTTCAAAATAGTCGTAGAATAGCAATACCAGCTAACACAACAGAACAATCCATGATATGCAAAAATATTAGAGGGATGGAGACTATAATTACCAGCGGATCGGTGAGAAATTCGTCTCGAGAATGGCAACAGCTCCCCGCCTTTTGCGACGACGAGATCCCACGGAGCGCCGATGATTGGAGAAGAAAACTGCGGGAGATTAAGAGCCGAACGATCAGAAATTAGGGTTAGCTGGAAGAGAACGAGGAGGGAGAGAGAGGGGGGGGGTCGAATCCTTACTTTGTTCCTATTGTGAAGCGAAAGTGATCTCGAAGAAAACCCTAGCCATTTCAATCTGCACATCACTGGAATCGAAAGAAGAAGAAGAAAGAGAACGCCAGTGGCAAAACCAAGGAAGGATTCCTACCGCAGGAAAACGGCTAAACCCCACAAAAACCTTTTTGCCTAGGTAGTTGGCAACTGGGCTGGGCTGGGCTGATATTTGAGAATACATATATTTGCCCAGAAAATAAAACTAGATTTTTTTTTTTTAATAATCTCACGCACACACACACTTGGGAGACTCGAACCTTATCGATCCCTCCGGATGTCCGCTCTAAAACTACTAAAAATTAAAATCTAGATGGCCAGAGTTTTTTTCCCTTCTAATATTAGAAGAAAAAATAATTAAAATTAGGACAAAAACTTATAGTTGTTCTACTCTATAACTGCCACGGGCTGGCACTACCAATTGACCACAAATAATTAAAATTATATTTCTTGATCTCTATATTCAATTTTTGGAAATTTATGACATTCCTCCACTAAATTCGATTAATGAACCTACAAAATTCCTCAAAATTTTATCTAACTAAATTCAGTTATTGGGGACATTTCCTCAATTTTTTTTGCGAAATATTAATTCAAAAATATGGTTTGGTGTGTGCTTTTGTGTGCGCCTATACACGCATGCGGCGGAGCGCGACGGCTCTGCCCCGCCCCCCTTCCTGCTCCGCATCCGGCCAGATTGCCGCGCGCTTGCATGCCGCTAGCAAAGTAACGCAGTTGTATTTAATTTTAAGTCTCCTCTTTACTGAAAAATATAGTCATAATTGTCAGAATCGTTGTCTCCAACAAAATTGTGTCCAAAGAAGTTATAAAATCTTACGTGGATTCGAAACTTTGACAAAACACTCACTGATGAATCATTAACCTAAAATCTACTAAATAATGTTCGGAAACACATGAAATAACACATAGAAAATAAGATTTTAAAAATTAGAATTTGAAGAAGAAAAAATTGTTCAAAAACATATATTTGTAGAAAGAGAGCAGGAACATGAAGAGGGGAGAAGAATTAGGATGAAAGTGAAAAGAGTGTCATTAAAAGTGTCACAGAGAGAATTTATGTTGTGATGTTCTACAGTTAAAAATAGTTAAGTAACCAAATAATATTTATGTCCAATTTTAGGTTTAGACTTTAAAATAATTTCTTATCTAAACGCACCTGTCACTCAGGCAGAGTCTTATATCTCTCTTCGGTAACCACAAGGGCCTCTCAAATTCGCAATTAAAAAAAGTTAAGTAACCAAATAATATTTATGTCCAATTTTAGGTTTAGACTTAAAAATTAGTTTAAACTCCTATCTAAACCCTTGTTAGCAATTCGGAAAACAAAAAAATATTGGGACATCAAAATTACGAGCATAAATCTGTCCGGTACAAATAAAATACGTTCAAAAGTTCGGTCAAATACTAAAAAAATGGAAAGGTTTAAAATTTATATGAAATACGTTTAAAATTTTCTGGAGGTTTAAAATTTATATGAAATACGTTCAAAAATGGAAAGGTTTAAAATTTATATGAAATACGTTTATAAATATATCTAAACCCTTATCTAAACCCACCATATTTTCTTGCCAAATTTTTCAATAATTTATATCAAATACGTTTAAAATTTCGCATGCTTAAAATATACATACTGATTTAAAAGTAGCCAAGTCTTACATGTTTTTGAAAGATACGAAAAAATTCACGTATAGTACGATTTTTATTTGGGTGATTGCTAACAAGCATCTAAACCCACCCGACCTCAAAACCCAAACGCAAGCCCCAAAGCCCAAGCCCAGAGACCCATCTTCTACTTCTCTAGTCGACACGAACGTCCCTCTTCCTCCTCGTTCCGCCGCTCCTCTCCATGGCGTCCACCACCTTCTTCTCCACCCTCCTGAAGAGAGCCCTCCAGAAAACTCCTCCTCCCGCCGCCGCCAGCCTCCGATCGATCGCCACGTCCCTATTCTCAAACCCCAGAAACTCCTCCTCCTCCTCCTCCTCCTCCGGACCCCCCACAAGAAGCTTCACCTTCTCCTTCGAGCCCGAGCCGGAACCCGCTCGCTACGAGGACCTCCGGGACCGGATCTTCTGGCTCCGGAAGCGGAGCGCCACCGCCGCTCTCGAGAGGTGGGTCGGGGAAGGGAGGAAGGTCTCGCAGTCGGTGCTCCGCGACATCGCCAAGGAGCTCGTAAGGTCCCAACGCTACAAGCACGCTCTCGAGGTCCGACATTTTCTTTCACTATCGGTCCCTGAAATTTTCCTTAATTGCATATGAACACCCCCCCCCCCCCCCCCCCCCCCCCCCCCCCTTCACCCACCCACCCACCCCCCACACACATATATATATAAAGGGAAATTAATGTGAGTTGCGGTGTGATGCGATGCAGGTGTGACTTGTGAGTAAAAGAGGTAATGAGTCTATTTTTGTTCACGCACCAAAACTAGGATATTTGTTCACACTCCAACAAAAAATTTACATGTGTCAAATTCATTAAACATAAACCACTTTGGAAGTGGTTTTGTAGACATTCAAAGTGATTTTGACTAAAGAATTTGACACGTGTCAATCTTTTGTTGGAGGGTGTAGTTTTGATGGGTGAACAAAAATGGACTCAAGAGGTAATTGTGTTACAGACTCCTGGTCCTACAAACTCGGCCCAAAGGCCCCAGACATTTGGGCCCGAAAAACTGCACTCGCATCACACTTGCATCACACTGCAACTCACATTAATTCTCCACTAGAAAATTAATATGCTTCTCCCATTGCACACACACACACACACATATATAAAGGGAAATTAATGTGAGTTGCGGTGCGATGCGATGCAGGTGTGAGTAAAAGAGGTAATGGGTCCATTTTTGTTCACGCACCAAAACTAGGGTGTTTGTTCACCATCCAACAAAAAATTTACACGTGTCAAATTCATTAAACATAAACCACTTTGGAAGTGGTTTTGTAGACATTCAAAGTGATTTTGGCTAAAGAATTTGACACGTGTCAATCTTTTGTTGGAGGGTGAATAAACATCCTAGTTTTGGTGGGTGAACAAAAATGGACTCGAGAGGTAATTGTGTTACAGACTCCTGGTCATACAAATTCGGCCCAAAGGCCCCAGACATTTGGGCCCGAAAAACTGCACTCGCATCACACCTGCATCGCACTGCAACTCACATTAATTCTCCACTAGAAAATTAATATGCTTCTCCCGTTGCGAACCAAAACTCTTGGAAGGATATGCCTCACTCTAACCATTTGAGCTAGTATATATATATATATATATATATATATATATATATATATATATATATATTTCTTCTTTTTTTTTTGAAAGAAGGTAATTATGGCGAACGCTCCCACCGGGAATCGAACACCTGACCCCTCGGGCCGCATGCCTCACCACTGCCACTAGGCTAGGGGGTCATTGGCTACACACACACACACACACACACACATATATATAGAGAGAGAGAGAGAGATATATTTGTATTTACTCCCCCATTTACTATTCATAACTATGTTTCCCCCCACTTTTAATTTTATTAGTGTTACTCTCCCATTTAGTTTTAAATAATTTGTTTGTCTTAAATACAAATAACACTTGCTAAATGCATGAAATGGGGTTGTAGTAATTAATTTGAAAATGGGGAAAAATATAGTTATGAATAGTAAATAGGGGGTAAATACAAATAACTTTTATATATATATATATATATATATATATATATATATATATATATATATATATATATATATAAAAGTTATGTATCAATTTGCCTAAAAAACTCAAATAAAGAACTTACAATATGGATATGACACGTGGATTTTACTAACATTAAAAGTGTACTTTTTCCCCCTCTTTAGCCTCTTGAAAAATCAAGGGATCATATGCATGTAATCCAACGGCTTTTCATGGCCGAGTTTTAAAAATTAGGAACTCATGAGTTCCTCTAGGATTTTTGTATATATGTGACTAATTTCCAGTATGTCAAATTTCATGTTAGTACCAAAACATTAGTAGGAGGGTTACTTTTTGGATAAAAAGCCGGGTCTAATCGATAGGGAATTCTCACGGACACTCCATAAATGTGGTCCTTGTCACGTCAGACACGTATCAGATGCAATCCGGACAGTCCAAGATACACTAGGACACAATCCCTGTCCGTGCAACGTAGATCCCTACACAGGCTTTTTGCATGGAGGGGAGAATGACATAGCATGATTACGGACATGGAATAACAAACATGTCACGGAATTAGGATATCAGAGAGGATGAAAACGCATTTCATATTCTTGTAACTAGTAATATATGGACACATTACTTCCTGAAACTGATACAAGTTTGCAGATATCAGAGTGGATGAAAACGCATCAAGAATTGAGTTGTCAGATAGCGATTATCCAATGAGAATTGACTTGATTACGAAAGTTTTTGGTGTTAATGCTGCCGAAGAATTCTTCAAGGGCTGCCATCGAATGCAAAATCCTACAAAATCCGTAATGCTCTCCTCGATTCATATGCTCGAGCCAAGCAGACAGAGAATACAGAAAACCTCTATGAGAAAATGAAGGATCCAACTTCTATTTAACTGCTCTCACTTATAATGAGACGATGACACTTTATATATCTGTTGGGTAGCTGGAAAAGTCCCTTTAGTTGTTGAGGAGCTGAAAAGAAGGAATGTCTCACTAGATCTATTTACACCCTGTGGATAAGTGCTTCTGCCGCAACTCATGGTATTAATGGTGTAAGAGCGATCTTTGATGAAATGTCTCATGTTTCAAACTCAGAAGAGGGTTGGGTAACACACACGAAATTGGCTGACATATATCTCACTGCTGGCCATCTTATAAATTCAGAAAATTCTCTTGTTGAGCAGGAGAAAAGGGTTAGTCAAAGGTAGTGGATAAGTTATGATTTTATCATCATTCTTCATTCTGGTCTTGGGAACAAAGATAGAATAAATCATATATTGAAATCTTTATTAATGACTTCACAGAAGATGACGAGCAGAAGTTACATCTGTGTTCTTGCTTGTTATCTTCAATTTGGGCAACTGAAAGAAGCCGGAGAAGTTATTGACAAGTGGAAGCTGTCAAAAGCCCTCAAATTTGATTTCTGCTTGCACTCGGTTGTTTGACGCCTTTGTAAAAGTTGGCTTAAAGCCTTAAACGAGACAGCAGACTTTCAGAGAACTCATGCTAGAGAAGAATTGTGAACTTACTGCTAGTTTTGACATTCAGTAAGTTAAAGTAAAGCTTATTGCGAGTATATTTTGAGCTCACGAGCAGCTTTTGTGCACTTTAAGCACTTAGACGTTATTAATAATTGTCATCGACTTATTTAGATATTTTGGTCATATTGCGTATTTGAAACTGTACTATCTGAACTCCTAGCTCCATCATCTTTATGCAATAACACCCTGAACTTAAATTCGATCGTCTGTCCTAAATATATTATACTTGTACATAGGTTGTAACTAATTGTATGTTTGCATGTCATCTTATTTGCAATTTATTGACTATGTTACATATGGAGACAAAGATGTGTTGTATTCGAGACTTTCTTTTGCACATGTAGCCTCAATAAGCCATGCCATATCAAAATCATTCTCTGTTTCCAATCTGTTGCACTACTCTATCTCTTGATTTGCATGTATAGTTCATAGGCAGTTCTGGAACAGTTCAAAACTGAGATTATGCAAAGTGGCTCCGGACTAAACATTTATCCCCATATCATGCAGATATTGACATGGATGGAATCTCAAGGCAATTTTCAGATAACATCACGTGATCATGCTACCAGACTGGACCTGATTATCAAAGTCCATGGTTTATCTGATGCAGAGGCATACTTTGAGAAACTACCTGGAAGCGCTTCACAGAAGGCTGCATCTTTCCCTCTCCTCCATTCATATGTTAAGGATAGGGATCTGGAGAAAGCCGAGGCCCTCATGTTGAGACTACACAACTCAGCGCTGGCAGTCGATCCGCACCTCTTCAACGAGATGATGAAGCTCTACATGGCCACAGGTCAGTTCCGAAAGGTTCTTGATGTGATTCGACATATGAAGCTCAGTAATGTTCCTCTTAACGTTCTCTCTTACAACTTATGGATGGGGGCCACCGCTGAGGTTTCTGGTGTATCTTCAGTAGAGACGGTTCATAAAGAAATGGAGACCGACAAGAATATTGAGGTTGGATGGAGCTCTTACTGCACCTTAGCCAATATATACACAAAAGCTGGTCTCGTTGACAAGGCCTTTGGTGCCCTCAATGTCGCTGAAAAGAAAATATCATTGAGGAAAAGGCTTGCCTATTCTTTCATTATGACAAAGTATGCCGCTCTTCAAGATAGGGACGGAGTCCTAAGGCTTTGGGAATCCAGTAAAAAGGTACCGGAGAGGATTACTTGTCAGAACTATATGTCTGTGATGCTATGCTTGATTAAGATTGGTGCTATTGAAGATGCTGAGAGAATATTCAGGGAATGGGAATCAAGTTGCAGGAAGTATGATGTTAGAGTTTCCAATGTCCTTCTAGGTGCTTACATGAGGAACGGATGGATGGAGAAGGCTGAGTCATTGCACCGTCACACATTGGAGAGAGGTGCCATCCCGAATTATAAGACTTGGGAGATTCTTATGGAAGGATGGGTGAAGAAGGGGGAGATGGATAGAGCTGTGGATGCTATGAGGAGGGGTTTCTCCATGTTGGAAGGATGTATTTGGAGGCCGCCGTCAGAAATTGTGATGGCTATTGCGAAACATTTTGAGGATCAGAGCAGTGCTGAGGATATGAGAAGGTATGTCCAGGTTCTTCAGAATTTGGGTCTCATGAACCTTGGCTTGTACAAGTCATTTCTCAGAACACACATTAATGCCCGGAGAGAACTTCCAGATATCATCAATATGGTGGAAAGTGATAAGATTGAGTTGGACGAGGAGGCCAGAGCACTTATTCAGTGTGTTTTTGAGCCCCAAAACATCGATCTTTGATCACATGAGCAGAAGAAAATTTGAACCACACTGTTCTGCCACTGTAACCTAGCCAGGCGTTTTTCCTTCACCTGTATTTTGAGGGTCAGGACAGTGCTGAGGATATGAGAAGGTATGTCCAGGTTCTTCAGAATTAGGGTTTCATGAACCTTTGCTTGTACATAGTCACTTCTCAGAACGCAACATTGATGCCCGGATAGAAGTTCCAGATATCGTTTGGATAACGGAAAGTGATAAGACTGAGTCGGACGAGTAACACAACCAACAGGACACACAGGCTCAGCTTCGTTACGTGTAACATAACTCCCCTCTTCATCCATGTCTTTAGCTCCTGAGATTTATTTCCGGTTGTAGATGCATAAGCTTCTGCTATGATGTATGGAGGAAGAGAGACATGTAACACCACAGAGAGAGGGAGACAAACGGAATTGGAAGGAATAATGGGACTTTGAAATCTCAGTCATTGTCTAGTAGAAAACCATCCAAACTTTGTTTGGGCATCAGATGCTAATATTGACATTTGTCGATAGCTGAAAATCCTTTGGGAATTAAAACAGAATTCTCTGTGAACTCCTTCAGGTATAATTTTTTTGCTTGTATTGAGATTCAGCCAAAGGCCAAGCTAATGGTTGTCTGTGAGACGAAGACTCCTGATTTCAAGGGTTATTTAGTATTAGGGTCTCACATAATAGTGAAGATTAGTGTTTGGGTCTCAAAATTGTCCAATATTAGGATTTGGTTCTCGAATCACTGTTCATTAACTTAGCCTACATGAACAATGATTTCGAAACCCAAGACAATTTAGAGACCTAAATCCTAATATCCACTAATATGTGAGACCCTATTACTAAATATCCTTTATTCTTTCAATTAAACGTCCATAAATATGATGCTTGATCTGCTGGAGTTAGATTGCTTGAAAGATCAAACATAATAGTTTTGACTGGATTAAGGGAAGGAGGTCATCGACGAGAAGAAGGAAACGAAATACCAGTGAGCCTTATGCAAGTCATTATTTTGTAATTCCCACAAGGGCTCGTTTGGTTCTCATCGATTTTCCTTTCCGTTGTTTGGGAATGCCAAAAAAAAATGGAAGGAAAAGTAAATACTTAAAGGTGGAAAAGTGAATCATAGCTTGGATGGATGGAACCATTTACTCCTAATTTCCTTTCCATTGAGAATCACTTTCATTTGCATAGGAAATTCCTTTGGCACCCAAAAAATAGGAAAATAATGACTTTTCTTTTCCAATCCCATGATTCTGCAAACCAAGCATCTTCTAGAGGTGTATTCCTTCGTAGTATCACTGATGATGTTTTTATTTTCTCCTGTGGTTGTGCTAGGTCAAGTAGTTCTTGCAAACGGGCACTTAGTTTTATATCTTCTTAGGAAGAATGTGGGAGAAGAAAAAGGAAATGGAATGCAAGAAAACATTCTCTGTTCCTACATGATACCCCAACCAAACAAAATCTTCTGCATATCCTCAACCACAGTTGATAATAGGCTTGCCATAACTATCAACTTGTCTTCTGACTTTAGAAAACGAAATACACACACCTCAAGTATGAACATCTTCTCTAATGTAATGTTGCAACAAAGTTCTAAAAGAGAGCCAGCCAAGCTATGCAGCTGCAGAAAACTAATCAGATGAGCAGATGAGAACAGGCAGCTACCCCCATCTTAAAAAGGGAACGAACCTTCAATAACTAAAACAATAGAAAGCTTTCATACCAAGATTTGGATCTTCTTCCATTCAGTTCTACCAAGGTTCGTGTCCTACGAAATTAACAAAGACAATATCCTTCTTTATAGCCCGAATCAAAGTTCGAATGTCAATTGTAAGTTCACTCGTACAATTGAAGTTTGGTCAAATTGCCTCCAGAGTGGGAATGGGCACAAGTTGGCCTCCAGTGCAGCGAGAGTACGCTCAGTAATCCACATTGCACTCCCCAAGGAAAACTTTGATGCTTCGAGGCGAGCCACAGTTACCTTCAGCTATGACGGCTCTATCATTTGCAGCCATGTGTGCAACAATCTTGTATATCATCTCGATCTGCTCAGCCAACAAGAACAAGAATACGAGAAGTTAAAGCACCTTCTATTCACTATTAATATTCCATGAAAGGAAATCCTAGCAAATAACTGTTAATGACTAGAACTAGACTTTCAAATAACAGCATCGGCCCATCTCATATCTTCAGACTATTCTTTTATTTATTTACTTATTTTTATAATCCTCTTGCTCTTCATGCGTGCATTTCTGCGAGTTCCCTACCAAGATACCGTATAGTTTTTCTTAACAGAGAACCAAACATGCAATTCAAGAACCACGAGACAATTCCATTACGGTGGTAGCATTAGAGAAAAACCAATGACTACAATCAAGAGAAGAATACCTCTTCAGGGGCATGGCAGCGGTCTGCGACCTCATCAAGTGTCAACGGCTCAACAGGCTCTTTACAGCTGGGAGAGAAAGTTTACGAGCAAGCATCAGGAACAAACCAATTAATAAGACACAAACATAACAGCTGAACATTCTCATCACTACTCACATCATCAAACACAAAAAGAACAAACAACAAATAAATAAAATGGGGATCTGTTTAGTGCTGTTAACCCTATCATAACATACTAAAGGTATATAATGACATAATTTTAGCGAGACTGACTTGATCTCTGGCTTTCAATAAGGAAAGTGCATCTCCTCCAGAACAAGGTGAAGTGGAAGTCACTTTGTTTTTCTTAAATGAAGAATATGGATATGACAAGTTGAAGTGTTTCAGAAGATAATTTGCAAAAGTGAGGATCATAAAATCTCCACAGGAGAGGTAGGAAATCATAAAGTTGGGGATTTCCAATACTAAATTTGTACAAACTAAGAAATATTTAGAAGATATTTTGCAGAAATGAAAATTGAAGGATCTATCCAAGGAATATAAACATTGACAATCTTTTCTCTCTATCAAGCTTCCAATCATTATCAACTTCAATATAGCACAAAAACACTCGATGTCATAACTAGTTGTAATCAAACTGACAAATGACAGCAAACCTGGCCTCATTTAGAACAGATAGGACTCTCTTCTGAAGAGCTAAAACTTCTCCAGCAGCCTTTTTCCCAGCTTCTACTCCTGCAACCAAAACAAATATGAGAGAGTATCTTCAAGAGGTCAATGACAACAAAGAGCACTGTGGCACTAACCAGGCTGATGGTAAGCATTAATGTTAACCAGAGAAGCATAAATCCCAACAGCTCGTTCATAAAGTGCAATAAGTGCTCCTACTGATCTTGGATTTACTTCTTGCACTGTCACTGTAATGGACTCACGATCATTTGAATAAAGGGCTGAACGTGTACCCTGACCAAAATACAGACAAAAGCTTAAATAAAATCAGAGCTAACAGGCTATACTATAATACTACCAAATAATCAATTGGTTGTACATCAAAAACAAAGTACATTGCAACTATCATATACTTTTGGAAAGGAAGCAAAATTATTTACGTACAATATGCAGGGTTATCTTGGCAGATCCCCCTAATAAACCAGGGATGGAATGGGGATTAGAGGGATAAAGGTGTCAAGAGATGAAAGAATAAATAGGGTGATGCAATTTCATATGAGGTAGGAAAGGGATCAAAGACAGCTGGATAGTCCTGGGAAAAAATCATTGGAAAAAGATCTATGTAGTGTAGGAACCTTGAATCCAGCTGCAGGAAATGATAACATGGAGTTGAAATATAGAAATAGGGAAGGAAGAGTGGGAATGGAGGGAACATGAGGGACGCTTCGATGCAGTAAAAGATAAAATCTCGTAGACCTCAACAATAACAGGAACCGGCATTGAACTTAATCTATCTGGATCACTTCAGATAAAAGAATAATAGTATTTATGAAGAAAAATTGGCTGCCACTTCTTTATGTAGCATAAGCACAAGAATTATGGATCACTTCAGATAAAAGAATAATAGTATTTATGAAGAAAAAAACTGGCTGCCACTTTTTTATTAGGCACAAGAATATAGCTGGATGAGAGACTGGAACTCGAGTATAGAGTTTCCTTTCTTGTACAGGTAAGTAGGTAACTACCATGGCTAGTTGGCTAGCCATCATTATCATTTCTAAGTGACGACTTAAGTTGGCATTATATATATGGGTAACATAACATAGGCATAATGCACAAATAGAAGGGCCAGAGAAGTAAAGAATCAAATGCGCTTGTGACATTTCATGCATCATCAGAGACTGCAATGAACCAGAAAAGTTGGGCTTTATGATCATGCATCTTCTTGTAACTTACAACTACAATGTGCTCCCACGGTATCATGGTTTATCTAAACATTAGCTGTTTTCTTGAGGACATGTCAACAATAGCTACCAAAACTTTTCTGTAGTCACGACTTCCATACTAAGCTGTATGAAAAATAATATATTTCTCTTAAAAAATAAAGAATATAGAACTAGAAGATGCTTACTCATTCTAAAATAATTTTGATTTGTAATTAACCGAAGAAACAAAAGTAGATCACAAACAATTATTTGAGGTTACAAAATTAAATGCCAACCTGTAACATTCCAAATAGGTAGTCACCACAAGTTACTCCCGGCTCCAGTTCCCAGTCATGACCAGGGGGCCTATCACGTAATATTTCAATGAAAGTAACAAAGAAATTGTGGACTCCTTCTCGCAGCTGTTGTATGTAACTGCCAACCAGAATTTAAAGCATGTCATGGTTCAGATACTATAATACTAAATAACAAGATAAACAAAGTCAAGAGAAACTTACGCATGCTGATCAGTGCTTCCTTTATTTCCATACACAGAGAGTCCTTGATTGACCTGTCGTGAAGAATATATATAGCACGGAAGTTACATGGGGGTGCACTATGACGACAAAGAACTATAAACAAATAGTCCGGATAGTTCAAGTCAATCAAGATTATCAAATATTTCATGTAAGGCATTCAACTTAGGTAATTCACAGTATAAAACTATTATATATATATATATATATATATATATATATATATATATATATATATATATATATATATATATATAATTGTAAGATATCTCATTTAATGCTGAATTCTCGTAAAACAGACTGATAAAAGTAGCAATGACTTCAAAGAATAGTTTTATTTATTTGAGAGTAAAGTCAAACAACTAGGATACAAGAAAGCTTGCCATGAAAAAATTTAAAGCAGCACGATAAATGAGATTTGTAAAGAATGGCTAGGAAAAAGGTTGTCTCACATTCTCAAGAAAAGGAAATGACAGACAAGATTTGGATAAAATGGCACAGGAACAATTATAGTGCAAAAATAATGACTGAAGTAACTCATAGTTTTACATTGAAGTACAAAGAAAAAGGTACAGGTGGGTGAGTTATAAATTCTAAGAGGAAGAAACATTGACACCATTATCACTGTGTTGCAAACTACCTTTCATCCAAGATTTAATCATCTTCCACCCATGAAATCAGTGTTGAAACAGAACCAAAGAATCTAACAAAAGACAGGTATAAATACCCGATTTCCATCAAGATCGAATTCCTTTCCAATTGATTCCATGACCAGCTGCTGCAAGTACCTGCTAAAGAGTAATAGACTGTCCTTGTAAGGAAGAACAACCATGTCCTGCAAACAAGACATACAATGAATATATTATTTGGATACTGCCAGTGGACATGAAAAAACTTAAAAGACTTGAAACGAAAATAAACCTTGGATCCCACTCCATCTGAAGCCCAATACCAGCATAGAGCAAGCAAAGCTGCTGGATTATTCTTCACCTGGATAAACAGATAAATTAGCAGGTGATAAATTAGACATCCAATGAGCCAGTAATCTAGTACTTCCTTACCACAGTCGTGCGAGTTGCCTCGTCCATCAGTGAAGCACCAGCAAGCATCTCTTTAATGTCAATTCCCTATACAAAGAAATGTTAAAAATTAAATTTACATTATGTAGCAGAGAACATCATGCTAGTGTTGAATAAATGGCGTAACCATGCCTGTAGTGCCGCCGGGAGTAAACCAACTGCAGACATTACAGATGTTCTCCCTCCCACCCAGTCAAACATAGGAAATCTTGCTAACCACCCCTCAATTCTAGCAGTATTATCTAATAAGGAGTTCTCTTGAGTAATTGCAACACCCTGCAGAAGAATTTCTTACTATAAGTTACACAAACTGTAAAAGGCTCGACCACTTAAAAAAATTTATTGTAGTAACATAAAATGTAGCAAACTACCTTAGAATATCACATACAATAGCAATTGTCTAGAAGAGAATCTATTTCCCTTGTTCTAAATGATAAGTGTAAAAAATTTAAAAGAATTCTGAGGGAGAGAGAGAGAGAATCAAGTTGCAATATAATAAACCCTTAAGTTCATACTAAATAAATTCTCCACGAAAAATATGAATCGAGTATGGTGGTCTCTAATGAATAGGAAACAAAATAAAATTAAAAAAATAAGACCACCCCTATCCACTTTTGGTCATTAAGATGTGGTTTTCAACCCCCGTTATAAACTGGTTCAACCCCCATTATAAACTGGTTCAAATTAACCCGTAGCAGTGTTTGAGTAAGTCATTATTTTGTTTAATTTTTCTCATTGAAAAAGTCTTTGTAAGCCTGGTCTTGTGGAGACCTTAGTGGTAGTTGTTACTACTTAAGTACTTATTTAGTTCATTGTACAGCCTACTTGAAGGCACTCATTTCAGTGAATAAGTGCAAGTGCTTTTGAGTTTAAGCTTTCATAAATATGTTCCCATGTCTCTTTCTAAATTTCTTTGTCCACATGTTGCTTTGGTTTGTTGTTACAAGTACTGAAGTTTAGGTTGGTAGCAGAGGCAGAGCCAGTTTGGTACCCAGTTAAAATGGAAAAGACAAATGTCAACTGTGCTTGTTTTGTGGAAATGAGTGACATTGAAAATCAAAATGAGATTCTGTCTTCCATTTTCGCCAAAATGAGAACAAAAACAGCGAACCATGTTTTAAAAGGAAAAGGCTAAGCCATAATCGAGCATTTTACTCTAAATAAACACTAGAGGAAAGTAGAGAGAATTGAAATAAGTATTACCTATGCACATTTCTATTGGATATTTCTGAAAACTACTTGATAAAACTTCTGGCAGTTATTTTTAAACACTAACCCAGTATAAAAAAACCATATTAAGTTGACACAAACATGTAGTATCTTTCTTCCTCTTTTTTATAATTCTTCAAGGAAAAAATACTTTTGTCCAATATTTTCTTATTCTTGGTTTTTTAAATTTAAATATAAAAATAAGATAAAGACATGTAGCTAATAGAAGAGCCAAAACCAAACACGAGATTATGCATACAAGTTGGAGAAGGCAATATAAGAATTAGATAAATTATTGAGAAATAGAAAGTTCATGCCCATATTTATGTCTATCAAAACCATAAGAGAAAAGAAACCCTAATTTTATGTTGATCAGAAACTGAAAGAGTAAAGTTAGGAGTTATTTTTTAAATTTAAAAAAAAAAAAACCATTTTGGTAAAATACCATACTTAGCATTAGCAGCACCAATATGAGTATCAGGTATCAGGGCTAGCGGAGATGGTTGGTGCTTCGATAGTTGAAGCTAATGCTACCAACCTAAACTTCATTACTTGTAACAGCAGAAGCAAAGCAACAAATGTTCAAAGAAATTAAGAAGAGACATGGGAAGCTTGCAAAAACTAGGCCTGATGCTCCGATAGTTGGTGTTAATGCTATCAACCTAAACTTTAGTTACAGAAAAACCGAAGTAACAAGTGGAAAGAGAAATTTAGAAGACACATAGAACAGTTTATGAAAGCTTACACACAAAACCACTTGCACTTATTCACTGAAATGAGTGCCTTTAAATAAATTGTACAAGAAAATAAATAAGTACCACTAAAGTCTCCACAAGTCCAGGCTTTCAAAGACTTCTTCAATGAGAAAAATTAAGCAAATCGATGACTTATTCAAACACTATTAGCAGCTAGTTTGAATCACTTTCCAACATCCCCTTAGATTCAAAATTGCTAACACCAAGTTTCTCTCTGAAGTATGAGACCTTGTCATATAAAAGTGTCTTGGTTATAACATCAACTACTTATTCATTTATTGACCAATGTTGGACTTGGATCACATCTTCGGCAGCAGCTTGTGGGATGAAATGAAAGTTAATGTCAATATGTACGCACATGAAACACTGGATTTTTGGTCATTGTCACGGAATATGAGAACTTGTCATATACAAGTGTTTTGGTTAGAACATCAACTTATTCATTTATTGACCAATGTTGGACTTGGATCACGCCTTCGGCAGCAGCTTGTGGGGGGAAATGGAAGTTAATGTCAATATGTACACACATGAAACACTGGATTTTTGGTCATTGTCACGGAAGATGGTCTTGTTCTTGAGGTTGAAGAAGGTCTTCAAGTATTAATTGAGCCCAAATAGCTTGGCATATCATTGATGCGGCAACTATGCATTCCGCTTCTGATAAAGATAGGGCAACTGTAGATTCCTTCTTCTATGCCGACAATATTGATAAAGATAGGGCAACAATTACAACTATTTTGGCTTTGGTCTGCTCAAATGCATTGGCTAGTTTATCAATTTGATGTGAAATCAACATTTCTTAATGGTATAATAAAAGAAAGTATTTTTCTACAACGACAGCAAGAATTTGTGATTGCATCCAAAAGAAGACAAAGTCTATAAGCTGACAAAAGGCACTTTACGGCTTAAAGTAAGTGCCAAGAGCATGGTACAGTAGAATTGATATTTCTTTTCAAGATGACGGGTTCCAAATAAGTAGAGAATGAGCCGACTCTCTATGTCAAGGCGAGAGGAAATGATCTTCAAGTTGTCTGTCAGCATGTGGATGACATGATTTATATTGGCTCTTCTTATGATCTTGTGAGAGAATTTAGAGAAAGAATGATGAAAGAATTTGAAATTTCTAATTTAGGCATGTTATATAATTCTTTGGGCCTGAAAATTAAGCAAACAGGTAACTGCATTTTTCTCTCTCAAAAAGTATGCACATACACATGCAGAATTGCAAAGGTAGCAATACTTCTATGAATTTTAGGGAAACGTTTGCTTGATGATGGAACAAAGAAGACAAATGAAGTCTATCTTAGAAAACTGGTTGGAAACTTGATGTATCTTACTCATACTCCCCCTGATATCATATTTACAGTTAGTTTAACTTCTAGATTTAATGCATAAACCAACAAATAAAGAATTGGGGGCAGCAAAGCGTATTCTCATATACATCAGTGAGAAGGTCAAATTTGGAATCTGGTATTATCATGTTAGTAACTTTAGACTAATTGGTTTTAGTGACAATAACTGATCGGGTTCGATTAACAATAGAAAAAGCACAATAAGATACGCCTTCGGCTTGGGATCTTGAGCAATATTGTCAGCATCGACGAAGTAAGTTATTGTTGCCCTATCTTCATTAGAAGCGAAGTACATAGTTGCCGAATCAACGGCATGCCAAGCCATTTAGACTCGACAAATACTTGAGCACCTTCATCAAACTCAAGATCAAGCTACTAACATCTTATATGATAACAAATCGACAATTTTAATGGCAAAAATATCCAATATTTCATGGGTGTAAGAAGCATATTGACATTGGCTTAAATTTTACCCGAGAAAATGGTGTCGAAGGCGTGATTTATGTCCATTGCTCAAGTTGTGTTCTAAGGGGATGATTGGATACTTGAAAGTGGGATGGAACTACCATTTCTCTTGCATATGCAAACTATTTTCTTGACTTCAAGCGTTTGGATGCAAAGGAAGTCGGGAGAGAGAACTCATAAATCATTCAATATGAGTTCTTGTCCCCACACTTGTGTCATTCCCACATCCTCTTTTTTTGGAAAGTGGGATGGAACTTGCTTATTTTCTCCTTTTTTTCATTATTTCATAATTAGTTAGCTAATATAATATATACAAATAATTAATAGTGTTCATATTACTAACATAGTATATACTTAATTCATATTAAATAATTACTAATACTTCGTCTATTGAGTAAAAAAACAATATTTAAGTAATTAAGTTATAAAAAATATTTAAGGAATAAGTATTTATTAATATTAATAAATAAAGAATAAATATTATTATTTAATTAAATAGTACAAATGAGTATAATTAAGTAAAAGAGAGAACAAATAGTAAGTAATTAGTAAAATTAATTTATTTTAAGTAATTTGATATTCATAAATAATAATTAAGATATTTAAATATCATATATATATATATATATATATATATATATATATATATATATATATATATATATATATATAAGCAAACTAGTACTAATATAATGAATTATTAAAAGAACCAATCAATAATGTTTAGTTACTATAATTATCTTTTTTTTTTGTTGATATTAATTATTAATATTTGACTAATAATAAGTTAAATAATTAATATTTATAATTAATTACTGATTTACTTAGACAACTAATTAGACTTCAATAATTTTATAATATGCACTTTTCCACTTAATTCATCCTCCTTCAATCCAGTTTGGAAGAAGAGGAAGACAAGAAAGTGCATGAAAGTCTACGCATATACAAAAAATGAATTTTGCACTTCCCACCTCCCTCTCACTTCCACTATAAAAACAGTCGCTAACCGAAGCACTTTCATATGACAAGTTCTCACACTTCATAGAGAACTTGGCGTGAACAATTTTGAATCAAGAGGGGATGTTGGAAACTAATTCAAACAAGCTAGTAGTAGTGTTTAAACAAGTCATTGATTTTTTTAATTTTTCCAATTTTAGTCTTTGTAAGCCTAGTCTTGTTGAAACTTTAGTGATAGTTACTACTACTTATTTAGTTCCTTTTTCAGCATATTTAAAGGCACTTAGTTTAGTTAATAAGTGAAAGTGGTTTCATGTTTAAGCTTTCATAAAAATATTCTCATGTGTCATCTAAATTTTGTCCATTTGTTGCTTTTGTTCGGTTGTTACGAGCACTGAAGTTTAGGATGATAGCCTCAGCACCAACCCATCTAGCTTCAACTAGCTCTATACCCATCAACCCCCAACCTCAAATGAAAATCCGAATCCTCTGCAGAGGAAGCGTAAATAAAAAAAAAATCAAATTCAATATAAAGTTTAGCAAGAATTTGGACATTGTCTTTTGTCAAATCAACACAGGGACACTAATTTAGGTATTAAGAGGATCAATATTGAGATCTACAGAACCTATGATTTTTGCCATTCAGAAGATGAGGCATTATCTCAAGGCACACACCGGGTCCCCTATAGATGAGGAGGTCATGGCAGTTAAAATTCTGAAGCCTTGATAATTGTTCTTCGATGGTACTTCCATTAACATTTGGTTGTAGATTCAAAGAATTCTGAAAAGCAAAAAAAAAACAAATATTGGTGGAACTTAATACAAAATCGAAATTCCTACTTAAAGTAGAATTTACCAAATCATGATTTGGAATTCTACGTTAGTATCCATTCAAACTACAACCAACACGAAAATAATTGGGATCAAAGGCTTTGTTGTTGTGGCAGTTGTTTGTTGTATCCATTAAAACACTTCAGCCCAGAAGAATACGAAAGCTCATTTACAGAATTTAATATTCAAATATCACATGATATTTGGGACCCTAAGAGGAAGAAACATTATGGTAGCATTGACGACTACATTTCCGGGTACAAACAGCCACTACAAGCAAGATATTTTAAAAAAAAAAACATCAGTTATTCTTGTTATAGGAAATAGGAACTATCATAAAATATTGTAATTTACATGTACACCACGACCAATATTTTATTTCCTTTGTATGAACCTAAGCCATCCACAAAGGATTAACCTACATTCTTCATTCTATATTATCTAAATATCCTGACTGACTTAAATTCATGGCATCACTAACAACCTGCTCCAGGGCAGATCATTTCTTAGCTATCTTTCCTCTAGTCAACGTATTCATCTTTGTTGGGGACTCTCACTGGATTCAACATAACCATCTTTAAGTGATTCCAACAAGCCTGATTACTAAGCAAGTCTCGCATAAAAGAAAAACAACCTTATATTTTGTTTACACAGAAGATGCTTAAGATCAAATGTAATATTATCATCTTTGGGCCATCCATGTACTGTTCCATATGGCTGATGTCTAATCTCTCCTCTTTGTGCAAGAGATCTGTTCTTCAAGCTTGTAACATCCCATGAGCAAACATAACATAATTATGATCAATGAAACTGTAATGGATGCATGTTCTAGGTTATCTGCTAATCTTTGTACATGCAAAAGATTCTCTTTCATATTCAATCTTGTAGAACAAATAAAGTTGGTAAAATGAAATTATATACGGATATAGCAATATGAGGAGGCCATAATAAAGTACAGATTCACCACTAACCATTAAATGTAACATATAAATTAAATGCGCTGTAGAAGCAACAACTAGGCAATAAGTAGAAAAATACACTTGAATAAGAGTAAATAATCAACAACCATGAAACTACCTTGGTGAATAAGTTGACATAAATGCATCATTAACTCCAAATAGTTGGAGAAGTACCGAGAGGATACAAGTACCTCTCCAGATTAACAATGGAAGAAAAAATAATCCATATCTGGAACAAAAATAGAAAGCAAAAAGCAGAAACTGAAACCTGAGATCAAAACCTGTTTTGAGAAATCCAAACCAGCTTCTCGGAAAGCCTTCTGTACTTCCAACAAACCATTTCGGGTTTCAGGAGTGCCTCCACTCTATGTATACATAGAAATCATTAAAAATTGTGCGAGCAGTGTGTGAAAAATTAAAAATTACCGTGTAGCCTCTAAAATATCTAAAAAATCGAAATGCAACAGTGAATACCTTCGATATAACTATTACAAGTGTAGACGCTAGCTCAGGTCCTATCTGTGCAACTTGATGGTCAATTCCGGCTGGATCTGTGTTGTCAATAAATCTAACCTGACACGTGCAGAAAAATTAAAGAAATCATATAGCATGTCAGTGTTTGAACATGGGATCTTAAAAAATCTGCATTGTCAATAAATCAAATCTGACCAATTCAGATAAATTAAACAAATGCAAATAGCATGTCAGTCTTTGAATTGTGATCTTAAAGTCATTATAACATTAACTGAATAAAAATCATTATAATGTTAATTGATAAAACTGAAGGATCAAGTCGCTTTTTGCCTGAGACTGAGTATGACATGCATGCTATAATGATGAGATGTACACACAAAGATACGTGCAAGCTTATGAACCTTGACATGTTCTTGCCCTAGCAACAACAGTGAAAATACATGCATGCGGGCCAAGTATATCTATTGTCCACAAAAAATTACACTAAATTACACTTAACAAAGAAGTACTGTAGCACAATCAGGATGGGTATCAAATAGAAATATGATTAAATAAGAACTTATAAGCAATAAAAGGACCATGCATTAGTAACTATATATGCAGCATAATTATTAAGGCTAGTCCCCTACTATCTTCATGACAATCACATAAACCCAATCGTACAGATTTTCGACAAAATAGTCAAGAAAACTTCTACATGAGGGCAAGTCAAATGTTTAATATGGTTTAATCCTCTGCTATTTTAAAATATTTAGCTACAGGTTCCCTGTTTCTCAGTTAATCAGTAGACTACTAAGAATTTCTAAACTACAAATAATGTGAATAGCTAATATTTAACAAAAGACAGACCTTGAGAGGAGGATTATCTGGAGCCAATGCCTCAGCAACAAACTGAGGCCCCAAAGCCGAACCTCCAATTCCCACAGAAAGTATCTGGGTAAAGCGACCGGCTGGAGATGATGGGGGCTTTATCTGTTTTATCTTGGGAATGTCAGTAGTCAGATAAGAAAAGTTTTACAATATCAGCAACAACTATAGTTGCAGAGAATTTCATGACAGCAATAACTGTAGACAATTAGATGATTGAAAGGAAAAGATATTCGCATGGTAATAAGAATCTATTTTACCCATTTCCCTGTAGCTTCAATTAGCAAGTATATGGTCTTAATCAGATAAACGGTTCACAACAAGTCCCAACACCAACCTTCCAGAATAAAAGAACAAATATCGGTTATTAGGACATTGTCAATCTTCCGCCACTTTCGCGACGCAATAGTTATTGCTGAACATCACAGGCTTTCAACCCTATCTCCAGGTAGAAAACTTCTAATAGATTTCATACAATCTTAATGCGATATGGCAAAAAAAAATGTGGATCCCTCAAAATTTAAATAATAATTTTTAGAATGCTTCTGCTTTCTGTTTTCACTAAGGCTTAAATGACTGACACCTTGCAACAATGTCAAATAAACAAATCTATGTTGCATGGACATGAATATGTCATACAAGAGTACAGATATGGATCAATTTGCCATGTCTATGTAGATTTTGGTGCCATAATAATTATTACGGCACCAAGCTTCCTATACACCTATGTAGTACAACTATTTAGCAGTTTTGCTTGACATACTAACAAATTTTTGGAGCACAAGTTCATATAGGAACAGAAATTTTGTTGAATAATCCGAAAACTACACATGCAAACATATATCAATTACCCATATAGAACAATATTGTTGAATATTCATGTTGCACAGACACGAATTGAGACGGTTATGCAACAGGGACATGGTACCTATTTTGATGTGTCTGTGTATAAAATGTCCATGTTGTATTTGATACATGTCCGATACAATGCAACACAAACAGCACCCGCTTTTTGAGTTGTTTGTAGATTGAGCCTAATTTTGTTGACATCTAGACTCTAATGCTCTCTGGTTTCAACAGAAAACCATAGAGGACCCAGAACGAGAAGACAGGGACCACGAGCTACACTAAGAGTCTGTACAGGGAAAGACCTACTATAGGGCTTGAGGGGGGCACCCCCACCCACCCACTACACACACGTGCACACTTTTGAAAAATCCAAGTATAAGTCATAATTTTTTTTTGAAAAACTTGGTATATTGGCTCCCCCAGTAAACTATTGTGAAGGTACTGGTCCTCTAAATCGAGCGGCGGCCCTAGTTCAGGGCATACTGGGCGACGGCCCAGGTTCAAAAATTATAGGGACAGCAACATGGACATATTTAGAATAGAATAAGGATTTATTATGGGCCATCTTTAACTCAAAAGTGTTGTGGTATTGACGAGTGGCTATCATGTTAGTCTTACATACTAGAGGTCCTTAGTTCAAACCTCGGTAGCAACAATTTTTTTTTTATATATTTACTTTTATTTTAGTTATTTAATTTGTTTTTCACATTATATATAAGGGCCCCATTTTGAGGATTCACCTCAGGCCCCATGAGCTCAGGGCCCTATTCGGCCCTGAGCAAGTGCACCGAGTGCACCCGTTCCGGACTCCATATTTACTGGGGCCCTAAAATTAAGATGTGAGTAGTTAGTTGTAGTGGTTAACATAAAATAATTGTGGTGTAGTGGTTAACATATTAGTCTTGCACTCTAGAGGTCCTTAGTGATAAGAATAATTTTAATCTTTTATATTACATATGAGGGCCCCATGAGCTCACAGAGTCTGTAGGTTTGCAAACTTCCAATGCCCATTGCAAGATAATATTGGTACCGTTGACCTTTCCCTGCACTAGAATGCTCATTGCAATCTCTCTCTTAAATAATTGTAATTGTTAAAATTTCCTAGGAAGTACACATTCCAAAAATTGACACAGTTCCCATATCCATGTGACTGACTTGTTAGAGTCGTATCAGACACTCCAAACATCGATACAGTTCCCGAATCCGTATCCGTATCCGTATCCGTATCCATATCCAGTCGTAACGTTATTGGTGTCCATGCAATATACACCTTCCCTAACCCTATTATTTCAACCAGATCAAACCATAGACGCATTCTATGTCAAAAAAATTGATAGGTAAAATGAAGATCGCGAAGAAAGAGGACCTTAGCGCCGATGATGTCGTCGGCGAACTTGGAGATGGTGTCGAGCGTCTGCTCGATCTGGGTCATGAGGAACGAGTTCGGCGCGAGCTTGGGGTTCCTGAGCCAGTAGTGGCCCACCATCCTCCCTTCGTCCGGGTTCGCGATGGCCCCCTTCTCGAGCTCCCTCATCGCCAGGAACGCCGACTGCATCCTCGGCTCCATCCGCTCCAGGAACTCCTCCGTGAACCCGATCCGGCTCACGTCGAGGTACAGCCCCAGGTCCTTGTGCTGGTACAGCCAGTCGACGTAGCGGTGCCATAGGCGGATGGGGTCCTTCTCGACCGGCCCGGCGATCTTCTTCTCGGCGGCGGCGGCGGCGGAGGGGGTGGAGGCGGAGGAGACGGTGGAGGTGGAGAGGTCGCCGGCGATGGAGCGGATCGAGCGGGGGCGGGGGAGGTGGAGGGATTTGGCGGGAAAGAGAGGGGTTCGTTGGCGGGGTTTAAGGAAGGAGGAGGAGCTGGAGATGGTGGAGGAAGCCATTTTTGGCTTTTGGGGGTGGGTGGGGGGAGGGGTGGAAGTAACGACGAGCTTTAATAACAACAACTGGTTTGCAATTTGGTACCTCAACTATCGGTCATTTGCAATTTAATTCCATGTAGTTTTATGTTCAACATCTCTACTAATATAATATAAAATTGAACCGTTTATAAATTTAAAACCAAAAATCCTCCATCAATTAATATTAATAATAACAAAAATGACAAAAATAATAATTTAAAACTAACTCACTCTCTTTTTCTTCACTATAACCAAAAATCCTCTCTTTTCTTTATAAAAGATAATAATTTAATGACCTCTAGTTCAAGTGGTTAGAGTGAGGCACATCCTTCCAAGAGGTTGCAGGATCCTCCCAAGAGGTTGCAGGTTCGAGCAACGAAATAAGCACATTTAATTATATGTGGATGAATAAATTTGAGTGCGAGCCTTCGGACCGAGTTTGTAGGCCTTCGGGCCAGACATGTGGAAAAATAAATGTGAGTGTGGAAGACCGAGTTTGTAGAGTCTGTAACACAAATACTATATATATAGAGAGAGAGGAAGGATAGGCATCCCTGCACTTTTTGTATCCACATGTTCACATCCGTTAGATGTGCTTTAAGTCATCTAATCTTAACCATTGATAAATCAACGGTTATGATTAGATGACATAAAGCACCATCCAACGGTGTAAATAGGAAAGATGCTTGGGGATGCAAAAAGTGCAGAAATACCTATCCTTCCTCATATATATATATATATATATATATATATATATATATATGGAACATGTATTTGTGTGCAATACTTAAATATTGTATACCTAATATATATATATATATGAACATGTATTTGTGTGCAATATTTAGGTATACAATATTTAAGTATTGCACACAAATACATGTTCCATATATATATATATGTTCCATATATATATATATATATATATATATATATATATATATATATATATATATATATACATTTTTTTTTCAACAACATTAAAAAAAAAATATTGTATGTACAACACACATGAACATGAATTTACTAGTACTGTTATAGACTTCTGCTTTCTAAGAAATTGTAAAGAAAAATGAATTATATTTTCTAATAAATGTTATTTCTCTCTCTTTCTTTCTGGCACGAAAGATGATGGAGTTAGGGACTAGTGACATATATATTAACCTGAATATATCAGATCAGTGTGTGCATTCCGTTATTTCCTGAGCTATTGTTTCCGTCATGTTACATAATGTAAATCAGGATCAGGATTATAGGGAGGATGAAATTATTTTTATATGAATTTCGCATTGAAATTTACTGAAAACTCGAGATTTAGTCTTACGTTGATTGTGGATGAGAGTTTAGTATGTTTACATTTGTGTGGTTAGATCTTTTGTATACATATAGGTTACTCATTTTGACAAGTTTGGACAAATGATGAACACATGTAGCTCATGCACACATCACAAATAAATGGTTAATAATGACACTTGGTGATGACATTTTCTAAATAAGTATCATTTAAAAAAAATTATGATGGCACTTAACTAAAATGTGTTGTGATAATTTGATATTTATTATCATTCATGACACTTTTGTACAATTTGCATCTTTGAGCCCAAGGTTCGGTTCTGCATCACATGAAGTCTTCAAGTGGAGGAGATTATTAAAAACCAAAAGTTTGAGTCTCACTTGGTTGGATTATAGTTGCAATAATTTATATCAATGACGAGGTCTCTTGTTCTATTCTAAAAAGTCATAATTATGAAAAAAAAAAAAAAGATAAGATAATAGAAGAAGCATTAATTTTTTCATGCATACTATATTTGGTACTATGGACAAGAACATAGCTACACTATGGCTTGTGCCCACCACGCACCCCCCAAAAATTTTATGAGAATATTTGCTTATGTTCTTGGTTGTCTTCACCACTTAATCTTAGCTCTTTCCTTGAAATGGATATAAATGACTATTTTCCTAAGTTTTACACGTAAGGGCTTGTTTGGTAAGAGTGAAGAGGGGGGGTTCCCACTTCACAGAATTTTGAGCAAGAGACATGGCTTCCGATGTTTAGTTAGAGTTGGCGGAGAAAACATAAAAGAGTGAAGTCTGACAACTCACTACTAAAATATGTCCAATTGGCGACGTAAATTTAGCGACGTTCGGTAAAATCTGCCCAATTGGCGACGTAAATTTAGCGACGTTCACCGAATGTCACTAAATTGCTGACATTAGCGACGTATAACTGAAACGTCGCTAACCGTCGCTACTAGCGACGAAAATAGCGACGTGACAACGACGTATATTAGTTACATGAGCTAGTCGTCGCGAAACGTCGCTATGACGTCGCTAATAGCGACTAATTTAGCGACGTGCTAAATTCTAATTAAATTAAATCCCCCCCCCCCCCTCCGATTCATTTCCCCCCATCCATTTTACTATCTCACTCTCTCCCTCCGGCGCTCTCACTCTCACTCTCTCAGGCGCTCTCACTCTCTCCGGCGACTCTCCTCTGGTACGTGACTCCCTCTCTCTCTCTATATTTTTGTTGTTGGTGGTTGGGGGGGTGCTGGTGGCTCGGGGGGAGGGGCATGGGGGGTGCGGGTGGTTGGGGGTGAGAAATGGTTGGGGGGTGGCTGGGGGGGTGGGGCAGGGGGGTGAGGAGGGGGGGCTGGCGGGAGGGGAGGGTTAGGGTTCGGGTTAGGGGTGGGTGTGTGGGAGGGGGGGGAGGGGCGGGGGGGGGGGGGGGGGGGGTGAGGGCGGCTGGGGGGTGAGGGTGGCGGGGGGGGGGGGGGGGGGGTGTTGGGGGGAGGGGAGGGTTATGGTAAGGGTTCGGGTTAGGGTTAGGGGTGGTTGGTGGGGGAGGGGAACAGGGGGGTGAGGGGGGGCTGGTGGGGGAGGGGTTAGGGATAGGATTAGGGGTGGTGTAGGGGGAGAGGTGCGGGGGGGCTGGGTCAAGGGCTCCAGCACCGGGTCCAGCTCCAGCTCCAGCTCCAGGCGATTAGTAGTTTCGTTTTTGCATTTTCGGACTGTACTATATTTTTTACTTTGTACGTATTTGGGGATATTTACTTTGTTCGTTGAGGATATTGACTTTGTACGTATTTGCGGATATTGACTTTGTTCGTTGAGGATATTATATATTGACTTTGTTCGTTGCGGATAGTATTTTTTTTCTTTATATTTTTTGTATATTCTGGAATGTATTGTGCGTGCCGGTGTTGAGTGTTCTACCGAGGGGGTCGGCGAACCCAGGGATTGGATTCTGTATTTTGTATTTTGGATTCTGTATTTTGGCTCAGGCTCCAGCTCCATTTGCAATCTGGATTCTGTTTTTTTTATATTTTTTTAACTTAGCGACGTTTTTAGCGACATTAATATTCGTCGCTAAATTTTTGCGACGTTAATAAATGTCGCTAAAATGCTGACGTGGCAACACGTGGCACCAAATCTGATGTCAGCACGTCGTCGCCAAAACGTATCAAAAGTGCCGCTAAACAGCGACCACACAATAATGTCGCAATTTGCGTCGCTAATTAGCGTCTACGTTAAAACGTCGCAAATAACGTCGCTACTTAGCGACGTTATAAACGTCGCTAACTAACGTCGCTATAGCGACGTTTTCTCGTTTAGCGACACGTTTTTTTCCGTCGTTTCCGATTCGTCGCTGAAAACGTCGCTAATTTCACTTAGCGACGTTTTTGCCGAGTTTAGCGACGTTTTGAAACGTCGCTAATCTGACAAATTTTTTTAGTGACTCCACTTCTTATCGGCAGGAGAATGAGGCAAAAAATGAGGGTGCCACATCCAGCTTCACCCACTAGATGTGGACGGAGTCCCCATTTTTTTGTTGTTAATAATTGTTATGTTAGGCATAAAAAAATAGTTAATTAATGTTGGTATCATTTTTATGTCAAGAAAGCAGACTGCCACACTTTAGTTGATAATTGTTATGTTAGGAACAATAGGGCCAAAACCCAGGCTACAACATTTTTGTAGTAACATTTTTTTGTAACACTTTTTGTTGCAGTTTTTTATAAGTATAAAAAATTAATTAATTTCGGTAACATACTAGGATAGTTAATTATTATATTAATTTTATCAAACTAATTATTTATTTTATTAAATTGTTATGTAAAATAATTGTAATTTATTATAATTAACATATACTCCTCTTCCTCTTTCCACTTATTTTTTCTATCTTAACCAAACATATTTGTCTGCTTTTTCCAATTTCCACTTTTACCTTCCTATCTTAACCAAACTAATTTGTCCCTTACTAAAGGAACAAGAAAGTGGAATTCCGTATATAAAATCTATCGTTAAAATTGCAAACTTAAATTTTTTATACACTTACGGTTTACTAAACAGGTCATAATAAAAAATTTAAATATAGTTCATTTTGTTTTCCTTTAAATTTTAGGGTACTAATTTGCACATTGCAAAACAAAAACAAAAAATTGTAAATATGTCTTTTTGTGGAGGGGTAGGGTTAGGTGTGGAGGGACTTGCACGAGTAGCTCGTGTCCTTTGCTTTGGATAGTTATAGTCATGGAAAGGTTATATTTGAATGAATGGACGGTGTGCTGTAGTGGCTGAGCTGGACGAAAGCGTCAGCACTCTCTTTTTTCTTCACCTCTCCTTTTTTTTTTAAATTTATTATTTAAGTTACAAATTTATAGGTGCGTATGTAATTCAAGGAATATTCTGTGCACGATTCGCAATTTGGTCAATACATATGCATTCAGTACCCTTTGTAAGCGATTACCCGAATAAAACTCGTATTATACGTAAAAAAAAAAAAATTATGTATCTTTCATAAATGTATAATATTTGTATACTTTTACAAGATTTAAATCAGTACGTAAAATTTAAGCATACAAAATTTTAAACGTGTTACATATAAATTATTGAAAAATTTAGCACAAATGATATGATAAAAATCTGTTTAATTAACCAAATTTGATAACATATTTAAGAATGTGAAATTTGTAACCTTAGCATTTCAATTTGTCAAATATTTGACAGATATATTAATGTATTTTATTTATACTGTGCCAATTTATATTCGTACTTTTGCCATACCGACTTTATATTCGTATTTTATAACAACATATTTTAACGTATTTTATTTATACTGTGCCAATTTATATTCGTACTTTTGCCATACCAACTTTTTTCGTATGCCGAATTGCTAACAAGGTTCAGGACCGATAAATGACAGATAAAAATCGAAAATATTTCTAAAAACATAGATTAAGTAAGGGCAAATTATTTATTTCATTAAGGGCAAATTACGTTAACTATCCCTATGTTTTACACTTATTACAGAAACTACCCCTACTTTGAAACTAATTACGCGGATCACCCCTGTAGTTTCTATTTTCTATAAAAATATAACACTAACTACCCCTATGTTTTATAAAATTTCTAAAGGAGAGGGATGGTGAGTGTAATTAGTTTCAAATAGGGGTAGTCTCTGTAATACTCATGAAACATAGGGGGGGTTGGTGTATTTATTTCATTAAGTAATTGTTATACAAACACTTGAACCGGAAAAAAAAAGGAATGATTTGAAAATTCCTGCATAGTAGCAGTGGAGCTATTCATATAGACCATTCATGCATTTGATGTTGCAGTTTAATACATTGATCATTTTATCATTTTTTTCAACCAATTTGGTACACCATGTTTTTGTTTACAATGTCCCATAATATCCACATAACGAGTTGTAAAATCTATTCTACTATATAATGACAAAAGTTAGGCTTCACCGTAAAAATTTTCTTCTAAAAAAAAAAAAAAAAAAAAAAAAAAAAATATATATATATATATATATATATATATATATATATATATATATATATATATATATATATATATATATATATATATATATGAGTAATGCTACAGTTACAACCAAATGCTTACAACTCTTTTACAACCTTCACCCATTGCTGACATGTGGGTCATGGCCCACATGTCAGCAAATGTGTGAGTGGTTGTAAGAGGGTTGTAAGGATTTGGTAGTAGACTTAGCATTATTGTGTATATATATATATATATATATATATATATATATATATATATATATATATATATATATATATATATATATATATATATATATATATACTAATTAAAAATGGTTCATTAATTTTAATAAGGACAACTTAGAAATTACGAACACTACCCTTTGATCTTCCTAAAGATTATTCCTAAGTTAATTAAAATAATGTTAAAATACGTGCAAGACACGTGCATATGCTAGATATAATAAAAGGGCATTTGTACCGGGAAGTGTAGGGCGACTAGGAGGTGTAATGGGCTCTAGTCCATCTATTTTTTTTTTCTATATCAGTTAGTCCATATCTAGCCCATCCTATTTTGATTTTTTCTGCCCTTGCCGAAAAGCATTGTTATAACAAATAAATATTAATAATCTTAAACAATGGCCTATCCAATTGGCGTTTCTATTTCCTTTCTATTTCTATGATAGAAACTATTTTTAGAAGAAAAAAACACCCAATATTGATTTATATTCAAATTTCTATCTTAGGTGGCTCTGATGTAGTATGAAAAAAATTTATGATAATTTTTATATGTAAAAACTCTCATAAAAATTTACCATCTTAATATAGCCCCACATTCAAACAAAATTATAAAAAAATTTATTTAATATTCTTCATCTAAATATTATGCAGTGTCACGTTAGGATAGATTGAGAACCATTGGAGAGTGTTTTTTTTTTTTTTTACAATTTTTATGTAGAAAATAGGAATTTCCTTATTAGACCATCCTTAATAAGGCTCATCCTCATGCCCAATTTATACATTCAAAATTTTGAAGCTTATTTTGTAGTATAGTAAGTTCAATCCATAGTTCCAGTTTCTACAATTTTGGTCACATCCCACCCATATGTGCTAAGACCATCTCCAATGGTGATTTCTAAAATTGAGTTCTTATCCTACTTGGCATTGTACTTTAAGGAGATTTCTATCCTAGTTGGAAGAGTTTCTACATAGAAATTGTACACTACAAAAAATGCTCTCCAATGGTTCTCCATTTCTATACTATATGTCACATAGTAAAATGACTAATTTAATGGTGTGGGGCCCAATAATAATTGTCATGAGAGATAGGAGAATTTCTATGAGAGTTTCTACATGTAGAAACCCTCCTACAAAGTTTCTATCCTACATCATTGCCACATAGGATAGAAATTGTGATAGAAACTACCATTGGGAGAAATTTTTTCTAAAATGGATTTCTTCCATAGAAATAGGGAAGATAGAAACCCCCATTGGAGATGGTCTAAGAGCATCTCCAACCCTATTGTGACTTTAGAAAAAAGTTAATGCCACATAGGAAATGACAAAATTTTATTCAAAAGTTCTTCTCCAATGCAATTGTCAAGTCAATTGTGAAGCTTATGTGGCAAAAATTAAAGAAGACATTGTGAAGTTGATTGTCTTGTTCTAGACAATGCACTTGACAATGTCTTCTCTTCCATGTCATCAATTATGAATAAAAATATTAGAAAAAAGAAAGAAGATGAGTAGTTGTCTTAAAAGTTGCCTTGGAAGTTGAAAAAAATACTTTTTATTGTCTCCTCAATACTTTTGCATTGGAGAGAATTTTTCTATCTCATTGTCTTTTGAGATATAATTTTGCCACATAAACAAGACATTATCTTGTGGCTCATGCCACATAGGAGACACCTAAGACTCACAACACTTACAAGACAATAGGGTTGGAGATGCTCTAAGGGTTGGGCCTCCAAATTGTAGATTCTAGATTATAGGAACTCATTTTGTAGAATTGTAATTCTCAATTTGGAGCCTAACTTTCTATATTCTATATTTTACATTATTATTATTATTATTATTACCAATTTCTTACCGTACAATCTTTAGGAACGGATCTCACTTTATGATTTTCTACTATTCTCATACAAATCTAAATCATTATACATTTACCTTTTAATTTGAAATTTTGGGCACCAGATTGCATTGAAGAGTTCCAACTACTAATGATACTCTTAGGCCTCATTTGGTTCGCGGATGGAAGGGAAAGAAAATCAATTCATTGGCATTTTCTTTTCTTTGGAAAAATAATTTTCATTGATTTTTCTTTCTGATGTTTGAAAATGACAAGGAATTTGAAAAGAAAAGTAAATATTTCAATGTGGAAAAGTAATTCCTTGCTTGGATGGATGAAATCACTTTTTTTCTTCTAATTTTTCTTCCATTATGTGAAACCCAGAATTTTAGAACTATTTAAATTATTGGTTTGTAGTGTAATTTTGTTTAATTATTATAGTTATTATTATTATTATTATTATTATTATTATTATTATTATTATATATTATTATTACTATTATTTATATTATTATATTATTATTATTAGTCGGATAAAAAAATATTATTTTAAAATTATCGTTTGGGTTTTGTTTGTGGCCCTGCCCGACCCCATGTCCGGAGTCCGACCCCGAACTCGAGCCAGACCCGGTTTCCGAAACCCAATTCAGCCCGAACCCGTCCTTATTTTCCCTTCTTTAAAAAAAGAAAATCCTAGTTACTATATATTAATTTTTATAAAAAAAAAAACTTTTAAAGCCAACCCGACCTGGTCCCCACGACCAGGCCCATGATCCTCCCATTTCTACTTTTAATGCTCTTCACCTCACGTACAAACCAACTCTTCCCCCACTTCTCCTTTTAATACAACACCTCCACCACTTTTTCCCCCACAATCAAGCAAACTCCTTCCCCACTCCTATCATGACCAAACACCACCATCACCAACTCCCTTTTCCCCTTCCTCACCAAACCCTCTCACTCCCTCTCCACCGAGCACCCTCTCGGCCCGAGCCCCGACGCCGACACCCGAGCCCCCACTCCCCGGCCCACCTCCGGCACCCGCGTCCGCGGCTCCCTCCGGCGCCGAGCCCGGCGACCCCCTTGGCCGGCCGTGCCCTAGCGCCGCCCTCCAGCGCCCAGGCCGACGCCCCACCGGCGATCTCCCCTCCGTCGACCTAGCTCCGGCGCCCCCTCTCGTCCAGCGTCGGCCCGAATACCCCGGCGCACCTTCCCGCGCCCGACCTCCCTGTCCGGCGTCACCCCTCGGCCTGATCACCCAGGCCGTAGCGCCTGCGCGCCTCCCCGTTCCACCCGCAGCCCCGCTCTGTTCCAACGTTCCGTATCTCTCGGTTACTTCTCTTGGAAGTGTTGCACCTCCCCGTGGCTTCTCGTTCACGGTCAGAAGCTAATTTCCAATTTCGGACGCTGTCCCGGGTTTACGTTGCTGCTCGGATTTCTATTATTTCTTTAATTTGCATCTGAGAGCTCTAGCCGAGCAACCCAAGGTATAACTCCTTTGCCCGTTCCATTTTCGATAGTCGATGATGAAATTGGTCCCCGATTCCTTCCCGGGAATTCGGTTTTGGTTAGACGTAGTAGTTTCGGATTTTTTTCGAATTCGTTCTGTGACGTTTCTGTGGATTGGTTTTTGGATTTCGGGATTTCTGATTTACTTCGGGTTTTCTGATTAGGCTTCGGGAATGATTTCTGTGATTATATTTTCTATAAAAATGGGTTCTCTTTGGTTTGGGATATGTCACGACCCGTTACCCAAATTGTTGGGCCGGGCCGAGCCATGTCCAGCCTACGCTTGGTTAAAGCGCAGTAAGCTGTTCTAAGAATAGACAATAAATGATCTAAGCTACTAACAGTTCTAAATTCATATTTAAATGTTCATCACAACACAGCATCTATAAGCGAAGGTAACATAAGCACAGACTTAATAATACATAACCAAAGTATCTAACTGGAGACAAAGTCCAGTATCCAAATATAAGAACATACCAAAGTCTAAGTCTCAAAACACAAGAAAGATAACTAAGCAAGGTTCCCCGCTGGGGCCTCTTCTGGAGCTAAGGCCAGGTCCTCAATGCAGTACCATAATATGTAACACATAGCGTTTCCTTCTCGAAAAGTGAACCTACAACGTTATCCTGTCAGGACGGGAGCAAGTACAACCTCTACAACTAAAGTACTGAACATATAATGAAAGAGATGTACAACAAGAAACATGGTGTGATAAGTCTATAAAACAGGAAATACTGGAAAACATGGCCTCATGGTACAACTGGGATCACAATATCATAGTAACACAGGGAACATGGCATATCTGAAATCATGGTGTGACTGGAATCACAGTATCCTAGTATCATAGGGAACATGGCATAACTCATAGTCTATCATGGCAAGGATACATATGTCATATAGACAGATGTATATGTAATGTTTAAAACTGTAGCAAGTACGTGATCGGTCAATAGATGTACAATGTGCTGGAGGGCACATAATGAAATGTACATACGTACAAGTTAACAAGCATAAATGTACATCCGTACAGACATGCGGGGTAATGGCCTGCGGCAAGGTAATGCATATAGAATGCGACCGAGCTCGCTACTGTAGGGGGGTCGTGATCACGTAAAATACTATCAGTTTCCCCATAACCCATATTCTAACATGTGAGAGATACGAGAACAGTAAAACATGTAGGAAATACTGGGAGCAGTATAAGCATGGCAGGTACTGGGAGCAGTACAAAACATGTGAATACTCAGAGCCGTATAAAGCATAGTAAAACATGTGCTGAGAACCCGTAAGAAGCATGTGAAGATATGATAACTGTCCTAAGCATGGTAGGGACCAATTTAATGTAACATGTGAAGATTTAACTTGCAGTTATTCAGAAAGGAGTATTTTAACAGGGTTAATACATGTTCTAGCATTAAAAGACAGTAAATGAGTGTGTAGATGTACTTGCCTCGAGCAAAGCAAGAATACTAGTACGAAGATATAGATGTCCGGTGTCCTGTCAATAATGATACACAATCTCAGTTCTAAGCTACGTTCAATACTACACTAGTGGTGTGACACGACTCCTAACTGGACACTAAGCTAAGTGGAGACCTAGCATAAAAGTCTAATGTGGAGTGCCACTCTATCCAATACTAATTTCCTAGAGTCTTTACACTAGTGCGGGGTGAGGTCCAATACGCCTATAACTCAAAACAACACAAAATATTGAAAGTCGTAATTATTTAATAAATAAATCAAACTGTACACTAAGTTCCAACAATTTTAGAGATAGACAAAAAGCCTAAATAAAGTACCAAAATAATCCTTGTTAATTATAGAAATTTATACTAATTTTTCTGGGATTTATAAACCCTCATAAATAATTATTAAAAATCAGCAAACATAAATATACTAAAAATGAGTTCTGTTTTTCTATTTTTATAAAATACCAAAAGTACTTATTAAATACTGGAAAAACTATAATAAATTATCTAAATTAAGATAGTATTTAAATATAATTTTTTTCCAAGATTTTTACAGCAATTAAAATATATATAAAAATTCAAAACCGGAAAGTAACAATATCTAGAAAAATAATTAATTATAAAATAATGATGATACATAATCAAAATCTACAGATGTTGTCGGATGATAAAATAGATATCACCAACGTGTCCAGAACGGTCAAATCAGCTAGGATAGCCTGTCCAAAAGTCCAATTTGGACACCGGGGGCAAAAAGGTAATTTCGGGTCAAAATGATGTCCGCCGTTGGACCCACTTTGCACCGAAAAATGTGCCAGGGTCAAAGGTCTCTAAAGTTGACAAACTACATGTCTACGGATTTGTTTTGACGAGATGATTCCAACGGTATATCCAGAATCGGATTCCGATGAGCCGAAGTCAAAAAGTCCCGTTGACCCGGACAGTGGGGCCCGCGTTGCACCGAAAAGCGTGCCCGGGTCCACGTTCTCCACATCAAGCAAACTTTATATGAAAATATGCCAGAACGACGCCACGAGTCTACTGGTGGTGTCAGAAATTGAATCCGGAGTCCCGGGTTCAAAAATGGAATTTAACAAGTGCAAATTAAAGAATTCGGACGGCCAACTTTGGCGTCGAATTCGACCAACCAAACGTGCTTAAAATGAAACGAAATCTAAAGGAGACAGGAAGATGGTTATACCAGCTGTGCACCGGAACTAACGGTGCGCAAAACGGAGCTGCGACGGCGAAGTTACGAGCTGACGAAGTCGGCTCCACGAAACTGTCCAAAAACAGTTCAATTTAAAACGTCAACTTGGTGGCCAGTTTTGAGGTATCCAACGACAAAATTAACGGGTGAAAATTGACAGGAGTGAAGATGGATATACCGAGATTGAGACGGAGCAAAGAGTTCGCCGATCCAACGGTCGGATCTCCCGAAAAACACGTACGAACTTGCTGCGACGGAGCGCCATTTCCGAGTTCAAAACTCGCGCGCGCCGACGGGATCTCGTTCAAAATGCACGAATCGTGTGTTTCACACGTCGGGGAAGCCGGAGACTCTCCCGGGGTGGTCGCCCGGGCTCGTCGGAGACGTGGGGAGCTCCTCGCGGTGGTGGGCCGGCCACGAGGTGGCTCACGGCCACCCGACAGCGCCGGTGGCAGCTGCTGCTGCCGCCCATGCTACTGTTGCAGCTGCGGCTGCTGTTGCGCTCGCTGCGTACGCGCGCGCGCGCGGTGGCTGCGGCGGCACGGCGGCACGGCGGTGGGGGAAGGCTCGCCGGCCACGAAGTGGCGCGCGGCGTGGTGGTGGCTTGGGTGATGGTGGAGGTGGTGGTTTCATGGTGGTGATGGTGGTGTTATTAATGGTGATGGTGGTGGAGATGGTTGTGAAGAATGGAGGAGGAGAGAATAGTGAAGGAGGAGGAGGATGGAGGAGAGGCTGTGGGGGTGGTGTGTGTGTACGTGAGGGAAGAGGGAGAGAGTTGGCTGTGTGTTGAGAGAGGGAGAGATAAATTTGTGTGTGTTTTAATATGTGAGTGAGTGTATATAAATATAATAGAGAGGGAGAGAGAGAGTGGATATTATAAAGAGAGAGAGAGAGAGGTAGATGAAGTCGGCAAAAAAAGGGGGGGGGTCAGCTGTGCTGGAGATGGGGATGGAGTGATGTAGGTGTGAGTTTGAATGATGGGAGAGAGGGTGTTATAAGTGTGTGTATAAATATTAATATAGAAAGAGAGAGAGAATAGATATTTGAGAGAGGAGGAGAGAGAAATATGGAGAGAGGAAGAGGTCGGTTTGGGGGGGGGGTGTTCTTGCTGGTAGAGAGAGGGGAGGGTGTGAGGTGGTGTGGTTTAAAGAAGAGAGAGAATGAGAGTGTGATATTTACATATACATATGTACATATATATGAGATTATTGTAAGGTAGAGAGAGGATGATATTTCCAAAATAGGAAAAAATAGGAAAATTATGTAAGGTATTTGGGCAGTCATGAAAGGGCAACGTAGAGCTTGGGTTCGGGTTCGGTCGAGCCGGGTCGGACCAAAATCGGACAGGGGACAATATTCGAATTAAATATAGGGATTTATAATCATGGATAAATAAATAATATACGGGGACTCCAATAAATGGGACACAAGTTTCATGTGGGTAGTAGACTTCATATGGGCCACGTCCATACTTCGGGTTGACAGGTTGGATCGATGTCGGGTCCTGAAATTAAATTGGAAAATAAATCAGATTTCACGGTAGAAAATAAATCGGCCTAAATTGACCCGAAAGTTGTGCGAAGAAAATGAAGCACAAAATGGAGTGTCTGAGTGGGACACGAAGGTCATGGGTGGAGAGCGTCTCGAGTAGATCATTTATGAGAAGTTGGTTTCGAGAAAATGGCTGATCTGGTGCTCCTAAATTAAAAGCAACGGTAACGTGCAAACGATGATAAAAAATAAAAGTGGGAATAATATTCAACGATTAATTGGTCTAAGTTGACCCGAAGTTGCGCGATACAAAAAGAGTACAAGGGAACAAATTCAAGTGGGACACGATATATCAAAACGAAGATAATCTTGTCTACTTCAAAACCCATGAAGAGAGTTTACAGAGATTGGTATCCCTGACGCTCCAGAAGTCAAAGTCATGGAAAGATACATTAATGATCTAAACAATTAAATAATAAAACATTTATCGAAAAATAATTCATTAAGAAAAATAAAAAAATAAACCCTGAAATTCAGGGGGCTTACAGGATATTTGTTGGAATTATTGGCGCATTTTTCCAGTTTTGGGTTTGTCACCCTCACTTTTCCCAGTTAGGGGTAAAATGGTAATTTTTCATTTTATATTATTTTTGGGAATTTTATTTCATGAATATTATTATTTAATTATTATAGGAGTCGGGGTCGAATTTCATCGCATTCCGAGTTAATTCGGGACCCCGGTGAATTTCGACTTTAGCTGTAATTAGCCTGTTAGCTAACCATGGCCCACCACACTAAATTTTAGGGTTTAAGAGTTTGGACTAGTTTCCCATGAGTAATTTAGTTTAATTATGATTTTTATTTATTTTTAGCAACTTCCTAAACCTAATTTGGAATTTATTTAATATTAGGCTTAGGGAGGGGCAAACTTGTAATTTACAAGTGCCCCTCACCCCCCCACCATGCTTGGCCGGCCATGACAGCGCCCCCCCCCCCCCCCCCCCCCCCCTCTCTTCCTTCTTCACAAAGTAACATTCCCTCTCTCTCTCTCTTTCCAACTCATTTCTTTCCAAGCTTTTTCCTTTTTCCAACTCAATTAGGTATGTATTAATCTCTCCATTTAATAATCTTTTGCATTTAGTTCTTTCACATTAAATGGAGAGGAGGAGATTCTCTTCCATTTGCCCACAAATTTGTAGGTTTTTCCTAGAAAAATAGGTTAAGGATTTGTTAGGATTTAATCATTTTGTGAATGATATATATATATATATATATATATATATATATATATATATATATATATATATATATATATATATATATATATATATATATATATATACATATATATATATACATGTGTGTTTATGTGTGTGTATTTAATTATGTAATTGTGTGTGTGTAGAGGAGAGTGATTTTGTGTCATGGGGATGGTGGTGTTGGGAGAGTGGTGTGTGTGTGTTTGTGTTGTGTGAGGATGTGTGTGTGTGTGTGTTTATATATATATATATATATATATAGAGATATATATATATATATAGATATATATATATATGAAGTGTATATATATATAGAAGTAGAAGAGGAGATGAAGAAGAAGATTAAACGCAGCAGCAGCAGCAGCTTGCTGCAGCAGTAGCAGCAGCTACCTGCTGCCAGGATCCCCCCCCCCCCCTATTTTGGCTTTAAGCCTAATAAAACACCCCCTTTTTCACCTATGTGTATAGGTATATATATATATATATATATATATATGTATTATATATGGTTGGAATCATAGAGAAGAGTAGAAAAAGATTATGGAATGAGAAGTTAGAAAAGAATTAGAGGTTAGAAGAAAAGATAGGAAGAAGTTAGAAGAAAAGGAAAAAAGCTAGAATAGGAAAAGGGGAAAAACCGAGTTAGAGGGCGAAACGGAGCTCGGAGTATCCGATTGAGTTGAAACTTGGCGTGGGGCATGAATACGTGATTTAGATTTTGCGGGTAGGCTTCCGGGTGGAATTCGGGGTCGTAGGGCGCCCGTATCGCGCCGTATCGGTGCGTATCTTGAAATATTCAAGATTTTGACAACGGGCCGTATCGTGGACCGAATGTCCACGATACCTAGGTATTTTGGTAGATATTATATGTATAGGCTAGTATCATACTACCCTAGGGAGATCGGGTCAAAATACCAAGCGTAGGTAGGCTAACTGGATAGTTGCCGAAGCTAGAATTTTACCCTTTTTAAGGGTAAAATAGGATATTGGCCTACGGCCAAGATATGAGTTTCGAAGTCCAAGATGGACTTGGATATGGGTTGTAGAGGTTGGTAATAGTTAGAAATAGTCGCCTAGACCTAGTCTTGGCCCCGGTTGACCACGGTTGACTTTTTGGATCAAAAGTCAACTATGGGTCAACACTTTACCCAAATTAGTCCCAATTTCCATTAGACTTTTGTAGTTGACCAAAAGTCAACTATTAGTCACAATTGACCTAGGGTTGACCATGGTTGACCTAGAGTTGACCAGAGTTGACCAGAGTTGATCAGTTGACCAAAAATCAACTGTAGGCCAACTCTTGATCCCGTTTGACTTTCTTCGACTTGTTTTGACCCGTGATGCCTGGTATGACCTAGGATTGACTTGGCTAGGTTTAGATTGACTTGATATAACTTGATTTGACCTAGATTGACTTGACAGGACTTAGTGTGACTCAGTGAGACCTAGTTTGACCTAGATTGCATATCATTCATTGTAAATCATTCCTAAACTTGTTTAAACCTAAATTAACTTACAGTATCTCATATTTAGGTCTTCTGATACCGCTCTGAGCATTGATATACCATACAGCTCAGGACAGCAGGCGAGTACATTCACTGATAGTTTTCATTGTCTTGATATTTGCTATATCCGATTCAGTCGTAGTGTCTTACTTGATTCTCAGACACGATAGTTCACGGACTAGTATTGTCGGATTCCTGTCATGAGATGTCATTCCTGGATTTTTTGGGATACTGGTACTTGCTTAGTCTTGATTCTCGTACTTGTATTGACGCCGATTCCTGAAGAGGACTTGCTTCCCTCTTTGGAAATCCCGCGTCATGACGTGCTATGTCCGGATCCGTATACTATTCGGGGAATGGAGAATATTATAGATAGTGTGATCAATGCCCACCTTGAGTTACTACTTGTATCATAGCTATACCCTCACCTCACGATGGGTATAGCCTGACCTGTGCTACTACTTGCTCCATAGCTTACCATCCCGGCCGGACCGAGTCCACGTACTTGTAGCCGGTCGGCTGGAAGCCTGATTCTTGACCCATACCGATCACATTAGGCTATAATATTCGAGGCACATTTTATATTTACTTTCCTTGTCATATATCATGTTTTGTTCTATACTCAGTACTTTCTCACCATGCATGATATACAGTTACTCACATGCTCTACATGTCTTATATTGTACCTTGATTGGAGACTAAGTTCTGCTCGGGAGAAGAGTTACAACCCCGGTCCTTGTTTGGTTTAAGGGTTGTAACTCGGCTTCCGAACGGTTCCCAAGTCTTCATATATCTTTGTCTTGTAGTTCATTATACTGTCTCTTATAGAACTTGTCAATTCACATGGAACTGCTGTTAGTGTTTGTACTTGCTCATTTTCCTGACAGGATACCGTTATGATATATTACAGATGATTCTGATGCGGACTGCTCGACCTATTATGGGCTCGAGTCAGATGGTGTAGCCTTAGATCGTGGCCTTATAGTGGAGCCACTAGATTTTGTACTTCCAGAGTAGTGTAGGTTAGCTAGGTTTGACTGGACTGCGATCCAGCTAGCTTATCAGACTGTAGTTTCTATATTCTATTTTGATACTCTGGGATGTTGTATATATCTGGACTTGTATTAGACTGTGGACTTATTTTACTCTTCATCTATCATATGTCTTTCCTCTGAGCTATCTACCTTAGTTTTATTCTGTGATTGAGACTGTATTGATATGTCACCTCCATTCGGAGAGTATATACTGTACAGGTACATTTTAACTGTTAGTCGTAGGTATTTACAGACGTTATATACAGCGTTCTACCGCCGATACTGCGGCGTAGGCTGGACGTACCCACTTCTCGTGCCCCTAATCAGGGTGCGGGTCGTGACACGTTTTTGTGGTGGCCCATGCAGGTCCAGTGTCGCAATAGTGCGATCTCGTAATGGTGCTCGACTTAGAGTACTAATTACGAGCCTGCGATTAGGACGTAGGACCTAGGACATGATAGGAGTTTCTCAATCACACTTAGAAAATTTTTGATCTTTTGATTATCATGATTATTCACCTTGTATTAAATTAACTGTCCTTCTTTGATAATCTACTCATGTGCCATATTGATCACTTGTTTTAATTCGTCTCCAGGATGACGAAGACACATCCGCAGGCCTCTGGATCGAGTAGCTTGCCTGAGAGATCTGATCAGGCCGAGGAGGAGGTTCATGAGACTGCCCCCAGTGATTCTACTATTCCAGAGACCCAGGCAGTTGCGCAGGGAGGTCTACCACCTCCACCCCAGAGGGTTACGGTCGTTCTTCCAGAGATACTGCCGCCACTACCACCGATACCGACGGATACACATCACATATTCCTTCTCCTTCAGCAGATGATGGAGACACAGCGGGCCCAGGCAGAGGCATCGCAGCGCCAGTCGGAGGCGTCACACCGACAGATCGAGATGCTGAGGCAGAGTATGGAGAACTCGCATCAGCTTGCCCTTGCAGCAGTAGAGAGAGTGGCACCGGGTATGGTGCAGGGCCCTACTGGCCAGCAGCCGTACCAGCAGCAGTCCAGGCCGGGGACAGTGTTGGACTTCAGGAAGATGAGCTCCAGGGACTTCTCAGACACGGAGGGCATCCTTTACGCAGACGACTCGCTAGAGGATGTAGAGCGGAGCATGGAGCTGGCAGAGCTTCCTAGAGCGCTTTGGGTTTCGGCCGCAGCCAGCCGATTCTTCGACATTGCGCTGACATGGTACCGCACGGATCCTCGTGCGTCGGTGTGAGGGCTGACTTGGAAGAACTTTCGGAGGCTCTTCAAGGAGAAGTTCTTCCCGGACGCGGCTCTTACAGCATTGGAGGGCCAGTTCGTGGGTCTAGTTCAGGGGAACTCGTCGGTGGACGAGTATGCAGCTGAGTTCTTCCGCCTTAGCAGGTTCGCTCCCGGTATGATCCAGGATGAGGGGCAGAAGGCTCGTAAGTTCCGCAGGGGACTTATTCATGCAGTGCGCACCCGCACCTCGGGTCGCCGAGACGCGACGTTCGATCAGATACTGATGGACGCGCAGATCGCAGAGGAGGACTTTGGCCTCAGGCCGAAGAGGAGCGGAGATACTCTGGGGGCGAGTTCCAGTGCGGGACCGGCCAAGCGCCCCCACTTTCAGCAGCAGCAGCAGCAGAGGCCGTTTCAGCAGCAGCCTCAGTTGCAGATCCAGCAGGCACCGGCGCGTGCCCAGCAGCATCAGGGTCAGGGCTAGAGGCAGACCCAGCAGTGTGCCTTCTGCGGGAAGATGGGGCACAGCAGAGATGTATGCCGGAGGAGGTTAGGCGCTTGCCTATTCTGCGGAGGGATCGACCACCAGCTGAAGGACTGCCCTGCTCGGGCAGCCAAGGGAGGCCAGGACAGGGTGCAGCCGGCTAGAGGACCAGCGGTTCAGCAGAGGGGTCCTCCACTCCAGACACAGCAGCAGCGTTTTGTCCAGCACCAGAGGAGAGCACCCGCGGGCAGGGTGTTCGCTTTGGCAGCAGAGGAGGAGGCAGAGCCCGTGGGAGATGTTGTAGCAGGTCATGTTCTCCTAGATTCTTTCCCTGCTTTCGCCTTATTTGATTCTGGGGCGACCCATAGTTTTGTGTCTGTTTCTTTTACTCTGAGACACAATATCATTGCTGAATATATGGGTAGGACTTGCAAGATTATGACCGGGGGAGGTATTATCCTGGTTAATAATATTTGCAAGGGGCGAAGAGTCACTCTGAGAGGCCGGGACTTGAGTGCGTGTCTGCTCGTAATGCCCCTACCGAGGTACGATATGGTACTCGGTATGGATTGGTTGAGCATGCACCATACTAGCATTGATTGTAGAGGAGGCAGAGTTCTTTTTAGGACGCCGGGTGAGCCAGAGATCGAGTTTGCTCGAGGAGCAGCGGAGCCGGAGGCTGGATTCTGTGGAGCTTTGTTGGCGGGGCAGGATTTGCCACATCCGTTGATTGCTGAGTTCTCGGATGTCTTTCCCGAGGAGTTGTCGGGGATGCCGCCAGACAGGGACATTGAGTTCTCCATAGACTTGGTGCCGGGCGCCGAGCCCATCTCGCAGCATGTCTATAGGGTAAACAACAGCGAGTTGATAGAGCTGAAGAAGCAAGTCGACGAGCTGCAGGACAAGGGGTTCATCAGATCCAGTTCTTCGTCCTGGGGAGCGCCAGTCCTGTTCGTGCCGAAGAAGGACGGTACGTCCCGCATGTGCATTGATTACCGGGCGCTCAACAACCTCACTATCAAGAATAGGTACCCTTTGCCGAGGATCGACGACTTGTTCGATCAGCTGAGTGGGGCAAAGGTCTTTTCGAAGATAGATTTGAGGTCCGGGTATCACCAGCTGAAGGTGAGGCGGGATGACATTCCCAAGACGGCATTTCGGACTCGGTACGGCCAGTACGAGTTTACAGTGATGCCATTTGGGTTGACCAATGCTCCCGCGGTGTTCATGAACTTGATGAACAAGGTATTCCATCAGTACCTTGACAAGTTCGTGGTGGTCTTCATAGACGATATCTTGATCTATTCGAAGATGCAGGAGGAGCATGAGGAGCACTTGAGAGTTGTGTTAGAGACTCTGAGGAGGGAGCAACTCTACGGGAAGCTTTCGAAGTGTGAGTTCTTCTTAGACCAGGTGGAGTTCCTAGGTCATGTTGTGACCGAGCACGGGATTTCAGTAGACCAGAGGAAGATTTCGGCAGTGGAGTCTTGGTCTACGCCCAGTTCAGTTGCCGAGGTTCGGAGCTTTCTGGGTTTGGCTGGTTATTACCGGAAGTTCGTCCAGGACTTCTCGAGGATTGCAGAGCCGATGACTAGACTCACCAGGAAGGACGTGGAGTTCGTCTGGACTGATGAGTGTCAGGCTGCATTCGATGAGCTGAAGAGGAGGTTGACTTCAGCTCCGATCCTGACTTTGCCATCTGGGTCAGGAGGGTTCTCGATCTTCAGCGATGCTTTCGGGAAGGGTTTAGGGTGTGTTCTTCAGCAGCACGGGAAGGTGATTGCCTATGCATCCAGGCAGTTGCGTCCTCATAAGAAGAACTATCCTACTCATGATCTGGAGTTGGCCGCGGTTATATTTGCTTTGAAGTTGTGGAAGCATTACCTGTACGGAGAGCGAGTTGAGATCTTCACAGATCACAAGAGCTTGAAGTACGTGTTCACTCAGAAGGAGTTGAACATGCGGCAGAGGCGGTGGTTAGAGCTGATGAAGGACTTCGATATATCCTTGCAGTACCATCCGGGGAAGGCCAACGTAGTTGCAGATGCCTTGAGCAGGTATCCTGTTGCTATGTTCTTGACGACAGATCGTTATTTGTTGGCCGACCTGGATAGTTTGGGTATCGAGGTCATCATTCCGGGCATGGAGATCCAGATGTGGGGTTTGCAGATTCAGTCTGAGCTGATGGATAGAGTCAGGTCAGCGCAGTATGATGATGTTGCCCTGAGGAGCATCAGGGAGCAGGTGAGGATGAGCTTGCTTGACGATTTCTCTGTAGCCGAAGATGGGTCGTTGCGGCACGGTACTAGGCTGTGCGTTCCGCGTGGAGAGCTTCGGGAGGAGGTTCTTCAGGAGGCGCATCGCTCTCAGTATTCTATGCATCCTGGAGCCAACAAGATGTATAGGGACCTGAGAGAGCACGTATGGTGGTATGGCATGAAGCGCGAGGTAGCTCAGTTTGTATCTCGTTGTCTTGTGTGTCAGCAGGTGAAGGCCGAGAGGCAGAGACAAGGTGGATTGCTACAGCCGCTACCCATTCCCGAGTGGAAGTGGGAGCACATCACCATGGACTTTGTATCTGGACTTCCACGGTCGCCAGGAGGGAAGGACGCGATTTGGGTCATAGTTGATAGATTGACCAAATCGGCCCACTTTTTGCCTTTCAAAGTGGGTTTGTCTACGGAGAGGCTGGCTGAGCTGTATGTTCGTCAGATTGTGAGATTGCACGGAGTTCCGGTGAGCATAGTTTCAGATCGGGATAGCCGATTCACTTCCCACTTCTGGAGGAGTTTGCAGGCTAGCTTGGGCACCTCGCTCAAGTTTAGTACTGCTTATCATCCTCAGACAGACGGGCAGTCGGAGAGGACCATCCAGACCTTGGAGGATATGCTTCGCACATGTGTGCTAGATCTCGGGGGTTCTTGGGAGGACCATCTTCACCTGGTAGAGTTTGCTTACAACAACAGCTACCAGGCCAGTATAGAGATGTTACCATTTGAGGCTCTATATGGACGGAGATGTCGTACTCCTTTGTCTTGGGACGATGTTGGCGAGCGGGCGCTTCTTGGGCCGGAGATGGTTGTGGATGCGGCCGAGAAGGTCAGATTGATTAGAGACAGACTCCGGGTGGCTCAGGATAGGCAGCGGCATTGGGCCGATAGTCACCGGAGACCGTTAGAGTTCGAGGTTAGTTTCAGTTCTTGTCATGTTTGTTGTGATTGTTTGTTAGTTGTGTGTTGAGCTTTTGTCTTGTGTCTAGGTTGGTGACATGGTATTTCTGAGGATATCCCCGACACGTGGCACTATTCGTTTTGGCGGCGGTGGGAAGCTCAGTCCGCGCTACATCGGACCTTTCACCATCTTAGAGAGGATCGGTGCAGTAGCCTACCGACTGGACTTGCCTACCAGGCTCGAGGGAGTGCACAACGAGTTTCATGTATCCCAGCTGAGGCGGTACGTGGCAGATCCTAGCCACGTATTGGACCATTCAGCGATACAGGTGGGACCTACTCTCAGCTATCCAGAGCAGCCAGTGGAGATTCTGGATCGCAGGGAGAAGGTGCTCCGGAACCAGGTCATACCCTTGGTTCGGGTTGCGTGGAGACATCACTCTCCAGGTGAGTCTACCTGGGAGAGGGAGGACGACATGCGGGAGCGTTTCCCTTATCTTTTCGCGCCCTGAGGTATAAATTTATTTCCTTTAATTCTGTTTGTGATTTTCTGTGCTTGTTGTCTTCAATTTCGAGGACGAAATTTTTTTAAGGTGGATAGACTTGTCACCCTCACTTTTCCTAGTTAGGGGTAAAATGGTAATTTTCCATTTTATATTATTTTTGGGAATTTTATTTCATGAATATTATTATTTAATTATTATAGGAGTCGGGGTCGAATTTCATCGCATTCCGAGTTAATTCGGAACCCCGGTGAATTTCGACTTGAGCTGTAATTAGCCTGTTAGCTAACCATGGCCCACCACACTAAATTTTAGGGTTTAAGAGTTTGGACTAGTTCCCCATGAGTAATTTAGTTTAATTATGATTTTTATTTATTTTTAGCAACTTCCTAAACCTAATTTGGAATTTATTTAATATTAGGCTTAGGGAGGGGCAAACTTGTAATTTACAAGTGCCCCTCACACCCCCACCATGCTTGGCCGGCCGTGACAGCCCCCCCACCCCCACCATGCTTGCCTGCGCTGCCCACCAGCTGCGGGCAAGATCTAACAACTGCAGGCGCACAACGGCCACCTTCTCGTTCTCTGGGGTCCTGGCTGCTTCTAGAATCACCTCTGTGTCCTGAAGCCATGCATCTGCTGCGATAGCATCTTCACTACCGTCGAAGAATGGAGGGTTCAAGCGCTTGAAGCTGTTGGCCGCGCTGTTACCCTGATGACCACCCCGGGTCAAAGCATCCGTCACTGCCTGTTGCAAGGTGTCTCCACGACGATCTTGGGAAGCTATCAAGGTCCTGACGAGTCCTACCAAAGTGCCGTCATCATGTTCTACAGGTTGAACTGGCTGGACTGGTGGCTCTCCGCCAGAAGGCACAACTCTGGAGGCTACTCCGGAATGCTGGGCTTGATCTCCAGGTTGCTGCTGGTCCGCGGGTGTCACGCCCCGCTCCCGTAGGAGCGATCGTCCTCGCTAAGGCGTGATCGTCCTCGCTAAGGCGTGATGCCGCACGGGCCTAGGTTGCGCCCGTGCAAGGCCAAGTCCAGAAACGGCCGATTTGAGTTCTAGGCCACAGAGTCGCACAGAGTGTCCCCATTTGCAGCGGAATATAAATGAACACAATTGAAGCGAAACCAAATTCTTTATTGATATTCAACAAGTTTACAAGCGGCGCTAGGCCGATATTACAAGTCGCTCAAGCTCTCTCTCTCTCTGAAACATAAAAGGCGTGCCAAATGGCTTACAACATGGAAGGATACATGGCGATGTTCCGATACATTATGTCCTGTATAGGGTGCTTCAGCTTCTTGCAACGTTCCAAGGCCCCAGAGTTGGCTCCGCGCCTTGACACGTTCGACGGAAGCTCCGCACCCGCCGGCGTCTCCTGCTATCCTGCAAGCATACTGTGGGGTTATCAGTACATTGTTATGCACTGGTGGGGAGGCTGGCTCGCCCACAATGCCATCATTACCAAACACGTTCTATAATCTTTTGTGCATCTCTATCATTCATTGTCTTTCTAATCTTGCCTTAGGATCAATTTCATGGCATATTGCATAGCCTATCTCGTGTTACCGAACTCGAGTGTCGCATGGAAATACATGTACGACTTACCCATACTTACCGTCCGGCCTTCCCTGTTCAAGGTAAACCAAGTTAAACCACGATTCATGAATAATAACATAACACGATTCATGCACGCATTCAATATCAAGTGTGTGTCCATGTCTCGGGATTCTAGCACGTCGGGGGCATGTTCTAACACGTCGTAGGCACGTTTTTAGAGTGTTACAATTCAAGCATGTTTCGGGTATTTCGTTCAAGCATGTTCAGGAGTGTTACATATCGAGCATGTTCAGCAGGTTACATTTCAAGCATGTTCTGGCATGTTATATTTCGAGCATGTTCATGTTCAGGATGTTACTTTGCAAGCATGTTCAAGAGTGTTATATTTTGGGCATGTTCAGGAGACACTTGTTCATTTAACTTAGATTACTTTGATTTCAATGCAAGAACTTGCACGTGGATTGCCACCAGCATAGTCCACTTAATCTACATGCACGGGTCGCTGGCTTTACAAGCCATTTAGGACATTCCCCTGTGGCAATTCTCAACTTAGCGTAGGGTGATGGCTGGTACACCCCGTTAAGTCTCTTGAATATACCCTCCTACTTACGTCTCTTGGTGCCCAAGCCCGCACCCAAGCAGCCCGTAAGCGCCGTTGATTCTGCCTAGGCCGGCCACGGTTTACCCCCCCAACGCCCGTGCCGCAGAATCCTTCCACACGACGGCCACGGTATTCCCCCCCATCGCCCGTGCCGTTTGTCCACGACCATTTCGTATTGTCTTGTCATTTTAACTTAGCGGCTATTTCCGAGCCGTAGGCTAACCCTTAGCCATAATGCGTTAACGACCAGGTTGGCGTCCGTACAGCGCGGGTAGCGAGCCCCGTTGCACGTGCCCGTCACACCTGTCGCTAGCGTCTTATCTTTCATGTATTCTTTCTTTTCATGTTATTCTTTCACTTGTTCGTATGTTCATAGAGTCATTCATGTGTTTGTTCATTCATTCGTTGATTCATTCATTCATGCATTACGCAACTCCTAGTGTGGGAGTCGCCTTGGCGACCCATCGGTCCCCTAGCCTTCCAATGTTGCTAAACTCTACTCGGAGCGACTATGTTGATAGCCTTCCCGTTTCATTGTTGTAAACCATTCATTGTTTCATTGTTTGAACGTATACGGGACATGAACGTGAGCTTGTGCCGTAGCACGAGCGTAGAGCGTGGTGCGAGCGTTTCTATAATTGCCGAGTTCTTTTCCATGTTCTAAACAAGCATGCAAGATGGGATTATTCCCTTAGCTAGGTGCGTTGAATCATTTATTAACATGCATGGTGTTGTCGCCTAGCGATTCTCGTGATAGTGTCCGCATTGTTATGTGTCTAGGCTAAGCACAGACGGGTTCATCGGAGCCACCCACCTTAGCGATGTTCGCATCGGCCGAGCGATCCTCCGAGCGCGCCTTCGATAGTCTAAGTCTGGATTCATCTTGTCGGGCCAATGCAAGCCTTGCATCGATTCGCATCGATACTTCATCGGGTCGAAGCAACTCTTCGGGTCGACGGCTCGTTTGAGTCGTTGCACTTGCCGTTTGAAATCGGCGTTCCTTCTAGGGCGGAGCGGGTCACTACATAATACACCACTCAAAATAAGTCTCGTCCTCGAGACTTTCTGAGTGCAGGTCATCCTACCGTTCCTTAACTCGGATCGTATGCGCACCTTAGGCAATTTCCTATCGAATGGTTTTATCGTTCGACGGCATCGAACAGTACTTGATATATTTCTAAGTCCCGTGTCGCACGCGTTGGGTCGATTTTATCGAATAGCCTTTCATTCATTTTAGAGTTGATTGTACTTATTCAATTCGAGCATTTCTTCGTCTTGGTTGCCATTTCGACATGTCATGGAACTGGAATGGCTGCACGAGGCACGTTGTAAGTCATCAAATGCGAGGGTCGCAGGCTAAGGCAAATTCACTTTCGTTTATCTCGATCATCGAGATGGCCCGATTCGCTTTTCAAGCGTTCGTGTCCACGAAATTAGTATGATTTCTACTTAACGGGGTCGACCAAGTCTAGGAAATTTTCATCCAATTCAAGACCAAGTATTGCACTATCGTCGAGCATAACTTCCTATCAATGCTTCACTTCGTTATACCAACTTTTACTAGCACGATTTCACGTTCACGATACTCGTTCACTCCCCAAGTCGTGCTAGAACTCAACGTATCACTTGGTTGGATCGTGCACGCATTCCAAGCGTCCCCAAAATACATGCATTCAGCCAAGCCGCAGGATAGTGAGTTTGTCATTCTCACTCGAGTCGCATCGTGCACATACTCAAGCGTCCCTGAATATATGCATGTCAGCCAAGTCTTGTGAGCAGGGTTTCCTACATTCGTGATTCATGCTATCCATTCATGCCAATCCTCAAGATCAATCCTTTGATTGCTAACACATGGAACAGGGGCGTCTCGCCTAACCGCTAGGCCATCTTTTTCGAGGCTAAGTCAATGTCAGGATTGGAATCATAGTTCCCCAACAATAATGCCAACACTGACCCCAATCCTAGGGTCAAACCAAAATCGGTAGTACGGGATTTTCTACCCAAGCTCGCGTCACTCAGATTTCTAAACATCGAGCACGATCACCTATTCTCGTCAAGGCATTCGCCGCGTATATCCGAATTCATTCTGATCACGTACTTCACATATCCATTCTTTCCAATTCATGTATTCGATCACGAGTTCATCTAGCTTTGACAATATGTTGCGCCCCAATCTCACGCGAGTCCGATTATCCACGGTGGTTCATGAATCACCATGCAACGCTCCCGCGGAATAATCATTCTCATCGGGGCGTAACTCTTGTTTGCGTCTAGACTAAATCATTTTCGATACGCGGATTGGACCTACTCAATCCTCAAACTTAATCATTCAAGCACACCGAATCATTCTCAAGTCATCTTCGCGTCAAACCACAAGTCGAAGCAATCGTATTGCCATGCCGTGCAAGTTTGATCACCCCCGCTGGATGAATCACCATACCAGCGCTCACGCGGAGTGATCGCCCTAATCGGCGCGACGCATGTGCGAGGCTGGAGTTGCGCTCGCATAAGACAAGAATGTCGACGTTGGGGTTATCGTCGAAGTAAATCCAAGCATTTCATTTCATCCAAGTCAAGATTTCAATTCGACAGTCCGACCGTCATTCATTCAACCAGAAATCCTCGAGTCACGTCTATATTTTCCTTGACACGTTTTAATACCCCGAGTATAGCATCCAACGGAACAATGACATTTGCACGATCGTCATTCGCCGAGTCAGAGTACCCCCGAGTTATCGCATATCGATCTTTGATACGCCTCAATACCATCGACGATATGCGTAACCTGACGATCTTCCTTTGCAACCAATTTCGAGTCATGCGACGATGCCGTTGTCCGAGTTGGATATTCCACCATTTCTCCCGATACTCAAGATCAAGTTCAGTCGCTTTTCCTCAAAGCTCGTTTCAAGATCGTTATTCAAAACTCAAGTCACATTTCATTTGCATCAATTCGACATCGTACGCACGTTCCTCTAAGTTTCCTCGATCAAGACCATCTATTTTTATCCATCGTTTCGAATCATTTCTAACACGCGTTACCCATTCACAAGTTGTCCGAACGATATCTCGTTCGGGACACACGAAGTCACGATCAAATAAGCGTGACGCGTTCTAAGGCTTTGCGCGATCGCATTGCCTCGCCGACGTACTCGTTGTGTTTCGTAATCCTCAAGTTTCGCTCGAATGATTTCTAAGAACATCCATACACCACTCGGATTCGAGCCACTCGTCTAGTCGTCGACACTCATTCTTATTCTTCTTCGAACCTATCACATACACCACTCGGGTTCAAGCCATACGGTCTAATCCTCAATCACGTTCGCACCATGCACTAAGATATCCTTCAGATTCGTTCGACGAATCTCTAGCGTACTCGCTTACGTCGTCTCGACGTACTAAGTCGTTCACACGAGTCCTCAAAATCCAAGTCAATCATTCGCGTACGCCTAAGCGTTAGTTGATAGCATTCCTATCGATATACACTCTAAGTGTATCTCCGTTCCCGACCGAGCGGTACTTGATATCGCTCGCAACTCGATTGCACCAGAAGTCAAGGTGCACGACACACGGACTAAGTTGTGCCGCATAACCATCTCGTGCGGACTATATTTGAATTTGCACGCTCACTTGCTAGGGTCAACGCAAGACTAGTTAGGCACGTACGAGACATGTTAACTTTGCATGTGTTCTCAATCGAGTCATGTTTAACGTCGTCCGGCACAAAGGCCTTCGCCTATCGATCCCGTGCAACCGAGTACTTGTACGAGCTTTTGAAAGTATTAGACTTATTGTATGGAACATGCCGATGGACATTTGAGAGAGAGCGCACACTTCTTTTTTCCAATCGAGCTTTCAAAACTGAGAATTCGATGTGAAGTCCAAGGACGTAAAGCCGTGCTCTGATACCAAACTGTCACGCCCCGCTCCCGTAGGAGCGATCGTCCTCGCTAAGGCGTGATGCCGCACGGGCCTAGGTTGCGCCCGTGCAAGGCCAAGTCCAGAAACGGCCGATTTGAGTTCTAGGCCACAGAGTCGCACAGAGTGTCCCCATTTGCAGCGGAATATAAATGAACACAATTGAAGCGAAACCAAATTCTTTATTGATATTCAACAAGTTTACAAGCGGCGCTAGGCCGATATTACAAGTCGCTCAAGCTCTCTCTCTCTCTGAAACATAAAAGGCGTGCCAAATGGCTTACAACATGGAAGGATACATGGCGATGTTCCGATACATTATGTCCTGTATAGGGTGCTTCAGCTTCTTGCAACGTTCCAAGGCCCCAGAGTTGGCTCCGCGCCTTGACACGTTCGACGGAAGCTCCGCACCCGCCGGCGTCTCCTGCTATCCTGCAAGCATACTGTGGGGTTATCAGTACATTGTTATGCACTGGTGGGGAGGCTGGCTCGCCCACAATGCCATCATTACCAAACACGTTCTATAATCTTTTGTGCATCTCTATCATTCATTGTCTTTCTAATCTTGCCTTAGGATCAATTTCATGGCATATTGCATAGCCTATCTCGTGTTACCGAACTCGAGTGTCGCATGGAAATACATGTACGACTTACCCATACTTACCGTCCGGCCTTCCCTGTTCAAGGTAAACCAAGTTAAACCACGATTCATGAATAATAACATAACACGATTCATGCACGCATTCAATATCAAGTGTGTGTCCATGTCTCGGGATTCTAGCACGTCGGGGGCATGTTCTAACACGTCGTAGGCACGTTTTTAGAGTGTTACAATTCAAGCATGTTTCGGGTATTTCGTTCAAGCATGTTCAGGAGTGTTACATATCGAGCATGTTCAGCAGGTTACATTTCAAGCATGTTCTGGCATGTTATATTTCGAGCATGTTCATGTTCAGGATGTTACTTTGCAAGCATGTTCAAGAGTGTTATATTTTGGGCATGTTCAGGAGACACTTGTTCATTTAACTTAGATTACTTTGATTTCAATGCAAGAACTTGCACGTGGATTGCCACCAGCATAGTCCACTTAATCTACATGCACGGGTCGCTGGCTTTACAAGCCATTTAGGACATTCCCCTGTGGCAATTCTCAACTTAGCGTAGGGTGATGGCTGGTACACCCCGTTAAGTCTCTTGAATATACCCTCCTACTTACGTCTCTTGGTGCCCAAGCCCGCACCCAAGCAGCCCGTAAGCGCCGTTGATTCTGCCTAGGCCGGCCACGGTTTACCCCCCCAACGCCCGTGCCGCAGAATCCTTCCACACGACGGCCACGGTATTCCCCCCCATCGCCCGTGCCGTTTGTCCACGACCATTTCGTATTGTCTTGTCATTTTAACTTAGCGGCTATTTCCGAGCCGTAGGCTAACCCTTAGCCATAATGCGTTAACGACCAGGTTGGCGTCCGTACAGCGCGGGTAGCGAGCCCCGTTGCACGTGCCCGTCACACCTGTCGCTAGCGTCTTATCTTTCATGTATTCTTTCTTTTCATGTTATTCTTTCACTTGTTCGTATGTTCATAGAGTCATTCATGTGTTTGTTCATTCATTCGTTGATTCATTCATTCATGCATTACGCAACTCCCAGTGTGGGAGTCGCCTTGGCGACCCATCGGTCCCCTAGCCTTCCAATGTTGCTAAACTCTACTCGGAGCGACTATGTTGATAGCCTTCCCGTTTCATTGTTGTAAACCATTCATTGTTTCATTGTTTGAACGTATACGGGACATGAACGTGAGCTTGTGCCGTAGCACGAGCGTAGAGCGTGGTGCGAGCGTTTCTATAATTGCCGAGTTCTTTTCCATGTTCTAAACAAGCATGCAAGATGGGATTATTCCCTTAGCTAGGTGCGTTGAATCATTTATTAACATGCATGGTGTTGTCGCCTAGCGATTCTCGTGATAGTGTCCGCATTGTTATGTGTCTAGGCTAAGCACAGACGGGTTCATCGGAGCCACCCACCTTAGCGATGTTCGCATCGGCCGAGCGATCCTCCGAGCGCGCCTTCGATAGTCTAAGTCTGGATTCATCTTGTCGGGCCAATGCAAGCCTTGCATCGATTCGCATCGATACTTCATCGGGTCGAAGCAACTCTTCGGGTCGACGGCTCGTTTGAGTCGTTGCACTTGCCGTTTGAAATCGGCGTTCCTTCTAGGGCGGAGCGGGTCACTACAGCGGGAGGTGCTCCACCTTGCTGGTCGGTAGGACCACGAACAATGCCGCTGAAGAAAACGACATAGGGAACAATAAGGAAGGGCCAGGACAGATCAACGATACAAGCATATGATCAGGACAAGAATCCAGGGATTCAGAAGATACGAGCAGAGATCAAGGACAAATACTGATTGAGACATCTATTCGGTAAACCCTCACATATCTTGATTTACAAGACCTGCATGGGCCACCACTTAAACCATGTCACGCCCCAGAACCAGAATACTGGAGAGCGGGGGCAGACATAGCCAGCTACGTATATGAAATGGAATCCATCTCGCTATACGGTCACGGCTGTCTAGATACATGAGGGTTTATCTACAAGCCAACAGTCTCTTAAGGTCATGAACAAGCCTAGTGTCTCAATCACAAGCAAGTAAGTAAAAGTCACAAGATGTATGATCATTAAATATACAATAGTAAGGCGTCCCAAACATTACATATTCAGTTGATCATGAAGCTAGTCGTTACAAAATGTCAGGACTAGCAAGAGTTTAGTCATACATGATCAACCCTAGGATCTGTTAATCATGTTACAGCCCGTAGGCAGACAGTAAGTAAGTGCAATCGAGCTAAACAGGTGCTCGTCGGCTAAATGTCTCAAAAAGAATATTTTTACAAGGGAGTGGGAGAGCAAAATAAAACCCACTCATTGTCGAGATTCCTTCTAGTGTTCACCATCTGGCAGGAAGGTCGGTAGATCCTCTGGAGCTGCTCCGAAATCTGGCCATACAAAACCAGCTGGGTCAGACCCCAGAAAGAGCAAGTGCCACAAAGGAGGCTTCACTTAAGAACTAAAACCAGCAATCAGCACAAGATATAAATAAAAGTAAGAACTGGAAATAAAGAAAATACACCAGGATGATATACGACGAGATAACCATGGAACTATTCAGATAACCAGGTTACAACCCATAGACCAAACAAGGACCGGGGTTGTAACCCTTCGTCTGAACAGAACTTGGAATTCTCACCATTTATCGGTAAAATAAATGCAAGCATTCTGGTCATTCAATAATCTGGAACAGGATCAGGGCAAGACTAGACTGGTTAGACTCCATCCAATCACTTCACGGCCAAGCAAGAATTACGGCTTAATACTTTAACTAACTAGGATTGTCACAAGCCTAATTACTAACAAGATGCAGTGAGATTATTCCACAGCCACAAGCCCTGCAGACCATCCAGGTTACCCGGGTTAAAAGATTAGAGTTGAATTCAGGTGGGTACATCGTCCAGGAAACGAATGTACCCTTAGGTAGCTTGAAGGGTGCAACACATGACAGTGTGCTGGAAATGTGTCCTATTCGACGGCAGGCTACAGATCCCAAGACGTGCCCAGGTAACGGGATTGCCTGTAGCTGGAAAATCTCGTCATGACTAATGTATTAATCTAGTTATTAGCCTTAGTCCATTTTAGTAGGTACTCCTGACCGTGGTACTCAGGAGTCCCATCCTAGGCATGATGCAAGACAGGACTGGTTTATTTATACAAGCACAATCGCCCACGGTGTCCAGGTTATTATACAGGTCATGTCATGTCAAGTAGCCGTCGCAACAGCTTATCAAGATATAACATGTCAGGTTATCAGGTCAAGTGTACTAGTCAGGAGTGCGCCACGACGGCCACTATCGGGTCATGTCAGGTTACTCATGTCAGGAGTGCACCACTACGGGTCACTATCATGTCAGGCTCAGTTATCCTTACCAAACATATTACATAAATTCGTGATTATCAAGTTCAGGACAAAAGGCGTAAGGATATAAAATGGGCGTAAAATATCTAATAAAATATCAAAATACAGGGCTATAGAAGAGCCAAGCTTGAGGAAAATAAAACCAAATCTGACACGCTGACATATGACCAAGTCAGCCAAAGGTCATACGCTCAGTGCAAAAGTCATACGCTCAGTGCAATTCATACGCTCAGTGCAAAAGTCATACGCTCAGTGCAAGTACTCCATACGCCTCAAAAAGGCAGCGTATGAGGTCCATACGGCTCCTTGTCACCCAAGTGAGCGTATGCAAGACATACGCTCCCAAAAGGCAGCGTATGGACTCCATACGACTCCTTGTCACCCAAGTGAGCGTATGCAAGACATACACTCCCAAAAGGCAGCGTATGGACTCCATACGACTCTTTGTCACCCAAGTGAGCGTATGCAAGACATACGCTCCCAAAAGGTAACGTATGGACTCCATACGACTCCTTGTCACCCAAGTGAGCGTATGCAAGACATACGCTCCCAAAAGACAGCGTATGGATCGGACTGCGCTGCGCTAAAGAGCGCGCGCAGCTCAGTGGCGCAAGCTAAAAAGCTCGCGTACACTGCTCACTGTCTTCTCCAAATCAGCAAGAACTCCATGGATTGAACCCAAAGCTTCAAAAGTCCATAACTTGGTCAAAATAAGTCCAAATCCGACTTTGCAAAGTTCTATCTTGGGTGAAATTCAATTATCTCCAACATAAGAACATCAAAACCCATAAAAATACAACTTAAATAGATCAAAACCATGCAAAACCGAAAATAGAAGAAACTTAGATCTAGAGCAATGGAGACTCCAAATCACAAAATGTCAAGTTCTAATGTTGATCACCATGGCCTAATCTAGCTAATGGACAAATAAAGAGTGGTTCTCAAGTGGTGGCAAGGTGCACTTGCCTAAGTGGTGTTGGTGTTGTGTGGAGGAAGAAAGAAGAAGAAGATGAAGAAATAAATGAGAGAATTATGAGGAGAGAGAAAGGTAGGTGGAGATAATAAAGAGGGTGGTTATGGTGGAAATGAGGGAGGGGCATAGGCTAAGGTGTTCCAATGTAAAATAAACCAAACCAAACTAATCCTTTTCCATAAAATAAACCAAGCCGGGTCGAGAACCAATGTACGAGAAATCCAAAATCCGCTAGTCAAGAAAATAAGATACATGCCAAAATCCAACTTCGAGTATAATTACGAAATACGGGAAACGGGGGTGACAACTCTACCCACCTTAAAAGAATTCCGTCCTCGGAATTAAATCAAGAGGCTAGAGGAGCAATGACAAGCTATATTAATCACATGCAAGCTATAACTAGGCAGACAATCACTCATTCAAGCAAGGAATCGAAGGCATGAGGCATAAGAAAGATATTATACCTCACGAGTCAAACAAGTCGGGATATCGTGATCGGATATCATCCTCACGCTCCCACGTTGACTCCCCCAAAGAGTGATGACCCCAAGCAACTAGGACTAACTTGATAGTCTTGTTCTTGAGGATCTTCTCTCTCCGGTCCAATATAGACACGGGCCTCTCCTCATACGAAAGGTTGGTACCAACAACCAATTCCGAATGATCCATGATGTGGCTCGGGTCCGGGATATACCGTCGTAATTGGGATACATGGAACACGTCATGCACCTCACTTAGCGACGGTGGAAGAGCGAGACGATAGGATACATATCCTACTCGCTCCAGAATGTCAAACGGTCCTATATACCTAGGACTAAGCTTGCCCCGTACGCCGAAACGAATGACGTCACGGTTAGGCGAAATCCTCAGGAATACATGATCGTCGACCGAAAACTTGAGAGGGCGCCGATGAGAATCGGCCCAATGGCGCTGGCGATCTTGGGCAACTCGAAGATGATCTCTGACTCGCCTGACCACTTCAACTGTCTGGGCAATCATTTCTGGACCGAGCATCTGTCTCTCTCCAACATCATCCCAGGCTAGCGGGGATCTGCACTTTCTACCATACAGTGCCTCGAACGGTGCCATCTGAATACTGGCCTGGAAACTGTTGTTGTACGAGAATTCCACCAGGTGTAAGTGATCTTCCCATGAACCACCGAAGTCAAGTGTACAAGACCGCAACATGTCTTCAAGAGTCTGGATCGTGCGCTCCGACTGGCCATCTGTCTGCGGGTGATATGCTGAACTGAACTGGAGATGAGTTCCCAAACTCTCTTGCAAGCTACGCCAAAAGTGCGACGTAAATCTTGAATCTCGGTCCGAGGTGATACTGACTGGCACATCGTACAATCTGATAATCTGTCTGAGGTACATCTCTGCTAACTGAGCCGTCGATTGACCAACTCTGAATGGAAGAAAGTGAGCCACTTTCGTGAGCCTGTCAACTATAACCCAGATAGCATCTCTACCAGCTGGGGATCTAGGTAGTCCAGTCACAAAATCCATGGTCACATGCTCCCACTTTCATTCTGGAATCGGTAAGGGCTGAAGAAGTCCAGCCGGTCTCTGATGTTCAGCTTTAACTTGTTGGCAAACCAAACACCGAGAGACAAACCGAGCTATCTCCCGCTTCATGCCATTCCACCAGAAATGCTGCCGGATATCATGGTACATCTTCGTACTGCCGGGATGGATGGAATACTGCGAACTGTGCGCTTCTGACATGATCTTCTGCCGGATATCTCTGCTGGGTACACAAAGACGCTTACCATGTCGAAGTGTACCATCCTCAAGAATGCATAACTCTGGTCTTCGTCCTGCCTCACACTCTGCTCTGAGTCACTGAAGCTTGGAATCTGTCGACTACGCCATCCGGATCCTCTCGACTATAGTGGACTGAACTTGCATACTAGCCATCAATGCCACACTGGAAGGGAGAACAACTTCTATACCCATCTTCTGAAGATCGGCTAACAGCTCTGGTTGTGCTGTTAGAAAATAAACTCCCGCTCTCCTGCTCAATGCATCTGCTACGACATTGGCCTTCCCAGGATGATACTGCAGGTTGACATCATGATACGCTACCTTCAGAAATGAACTCTTCGTACGCCTGTTGATTGAGGCGCACAACCAGCGTCTTGTGGGAGGAGCCCACCTTCACGTCGTCGGCCTGTGACACGACTTTTTCGGAAGAGGAGAAAGAAGTCCCCAGCAGAGTCGCCAGCTTGTTTGCCATTAAAATCGTTTGATTGCAAATCTTAATACAAACAGAATAGTGTTACAATATAGGACTTAGATGTAGTCCTAGGAGTACACTTTTGTTTAATCTGGATCCTAAGTGCCAATGGAGCGAGTGGTAATGCGTTGACTCCGTTGACGGGCTGACGACGGTTATCGGTTCTCTGAAGGTGTAGATTGCACTGGGTGCTGGAGCTGGTTGAGAGGAGGAAGACGTTAAGTGTCTGTATCTGCCTCTCTAGTGATCTCTGTCTGGATTGTTCGTATGTATGTCTCTGTGTGTGTAAGGAGGGGATGATTCCTCCATTTATAGCTGGACAGGTTGGCTGCTCATGCGCGCATATGTAGGATGCGCCAGTGCGTGGAGACGCCACGTGGAGATTGCTGATGGAGGCGCATGGATGATGTGCCCTACTCGCGGAGTTGAATTCTTCATACTGCTGTTGTGAGTCGGCACGTAGCAGAGGAGAAGATCTTTCTGTTGCTGAGATCTTGGATGAGTTGAGTCAAAGGACACGTGTCGTCGACCCATGGCTCGGAGATCTCGGATTTGGTGGGGAGGATGATTTGGTGGGATGCGCCTTGAATTGGGCGCATGATGAGATTTTAGCTCATGACCTTTAGGAGTCACGAGCCGTTCTGGGCGCATGGTTTTTGAGGCGCATGCGATCGACTTTCCTTCTGTCTTTCGGGATCAGAGATCAGTCTGGGGCGCATGGCTGTTGAGGCGCATGCAAAGCTTCAACTGGAGACTCTTCTTCTATCTTTAGGGATCAGTGAAGGGTCTGAGGCGCATGGCTTTTGAGGTGCATACGGGTTTGGGCGCGTGGCCGCGGAGACGCATGCGGGTCGAGTGGCCACGTGGCAGTAGCCGTCGGGATAGAGTCATGATGATGCTGACGTTGTGGACGCTTCGTTTTCTGTAAAAGCTATCAGCCGTTCAGACTTGGGAAGGCGTGCTGCCAACTCCGTCAGTTCAGCATTTAATGTTGGTGACATTCGATGGACAGCTGAGTGGGCACGTCGGTTGACGTTCCACTAGGCGTATGGGGATGTATGGGGGCGCATCCCCTTTGATGCGCTCGGTACAGGGCGCATCTGTTTGATGTTTGAAGAGGTGTGATGTGCTGACCAGCCGACGCATCCGATACGTCTTTGATGATGCGGCTTTTTCGCTTCTCGAGTGCTTTTAATAGCCGTTTGGCTGAAGTCGAGGCGTCTGGTTCATCCATTTAATGTGAGTTCATTGCACGGAATTCGGAGAGCCATCCACTTGGCGCATGGGTTTGATCTGCCCGGCCTATAAATAGTGGCATGGAGAGAAGGTTGGCCTCTCATTCCCTCACGTCTTTCCAATATGAACTCAGGTTCTCGGGTGCATTCTGTTGACGAAGTGCTCCCGAGGGTGAAGATGAGACGCCATGTCGTCGTTAATGCTCCTGAAGGTGACTGTTACATCCAAAAGACGGGGTCGAGGGCTTCTGAGGCAGGCGGAAGGTGCCTGTTGCATCCAAAGATAGGGATGCTCGGGCCTCGTTTTCGTTGTTCCGGAAGAGCCGTAGATCGGAATGGCGGTGCTAGGCTCTCTCTTCCTTCAAAGTGGGTGTCGCCCACTCTGAAAGCTGCTCCTTTAACCATATTTCGATCACGGTCTTCCTTGGCCTTTGGAGGCTCTTTCGAAGCCTCCCCTGGCCACAGATTTGCGGTGCTCTTCTCTTCCTTGGTTCCAACCAGAGGGTTAAATGCTTTGTGTATCGAAGCATTTATCAGGTGAGCCTGGCTGGAAGAGCGGCACACTCCTGCTCGGCCAGGTGAGCCTGGTTGGAAGAGTGGCACATAACTGGGCTGCTGAAGGGATGCACATAACTGAGCTGGATGCACATAACTGAGCTACTGAAGAGATGGTGGGATGCGCCTGGTTGGAGGCGCATGGTATCTGCTGCGCTTAACTGGCAGCGCATGGTGACTGCTGCACCTATCTGGAGGCGCATGGTGACTGCTGCGCCTATCTGAAGGCGCATGGTAGCCGCTGGCTGTAGACTTAGGATCTTTCCTTTGTAGAAATTCTCCTTTGTACAATGTTTTCTAGACATGTAATAGACTTTTATATATATAAATAAAAAGTCCTTCTTCAGATGTCTATGGCTATTGATCTTGCTGTGAAGTGTCCTGTTCGAGTTCTGGTGCCTGTAGTGTCTGGCGCATGGTCTTTCTGGTTGTGAAATTCCATGCTTCTACAAGACCCCCATCAAAGTTTTTAAAACTTTTGAATAAGTTTTGGAATACTTTGAATAAGAAGCATGGCGATCAGAGCGCATGACTGTTGGGGCGCATGCCTGTTCAGCCGCATGCTCTTCTCAATTAATGAATTTGATAATGCCTCGGTAACCGAAAAGATTAATGATGATCTTTTGGTTTTATCTGCTGTTATCTTCGCAAGACCCGAGGCGACGGCTGAGATCACTCGTCATCGGTTCACGCGTGCGACCACGGCCTTTAAATAGGTGAGAGGTGGAGAGAGAGAGAGTTCTTTCTACTCTGTGCCTTTGCCTCCTTTAGAGTTCTTCTGAAAACCCTAATTTCTTCCTCTCTGTTAGAATGGCTCCCAGGACTCCTCGCGGCGGTGCCGGCAAAGGAAAGGGGAATGAGAAGGAGCCGGCAGAGTTCGTTGACGAGGATGCTCCTGCCACCATTGCGACTCCGGCCGATGTTCGCCCCGGGGTGACAGGTGGGTGTCGACTTTTGCTATCTAATGTGCTCTAACTTTCTGCTGCCGATGCGTATGGGCCTCTGTCCTTGATATGCTGAGGTTTTATCCTGCCGACGTGCATAGGCTCAGGCCTTTATCATGCACCGAGATTTAATTTGCTGACGCACATGGGTTTTATACCCTGATGATGCACCGAAGCTTTCGCTAACGCGCATGGGCTCACGCCCTGATGATGCGCCGAAGCTCCAATACTGACGCGCATGGGTTTATGCCCTGCTGATGCGCCGAAGCTCCAATGCCGACGCGCATGGGTGATGCGCTGAAGCTGACGCACTTGGGTTTATGCCCTGACGCTGCGTCAATCTACTTTTGTCTTTTTGCCTGACTTCCACTTTTGTTGTGCCAGTGTCGATGACGATCCCTTTGTTGAACGAAGTCCTCTTGGATGCTTCCCTTTGCCAAATAGGGGTTAATTTTGATGAGGCGGCGATCAACCCTGCAAAGGATGCTATCTTACAGAACCAACCCCGGGAGAGAATGCTGCAAATCCAGAACCAGTTGCCACTTTTCCTCCAGAGTATGATGGAGAGTGGTAAACTGAAGTCTGCCGAATCTGAAGATGTGACTTTCTTAAAACCTGCCTTTCTGTTTGGCGACCGACTAGTCTCTTCTGAAGCGAAGATACTGAAGATCAAAGAAGACTGGTTCTTCACTGCCAAAGGCATGGTTCTATACATGAGGCAGGTTGACCGCCAGTTGCCGCTGACGGCTTTTTATCGTCTGGCTTCGAAGAGAAGGATGGGTTGGGAACTTACTCCTTCTCAAGGAGGGGCCTTGGGAGGTACCCTTTCGATCGATGCCACCTCGAACCAGCGAGATACTTTGGCTGCTTCACGAGCCGGTTACTCGTTCAGTTACCGAGCCTTGCGTCCCGGAAGCCTCTACAGTGAAGTTCCAAATGACACATTTCCCTTCAGTGCCCCGACCTTTACAAATCGGATGTTGACAGCGAAGGTCACGTATCCGACAGGTGGCTTTAGAGTCGAGGGTCGGTGTCACTATATTCCGAGGTGGGACGAGTTGACCACTTGGGTGCTTTCAAGGTTCAAGGTTGAGCTTAAGGAGATCGGGCTGACAGCTGCTATTCGGGCTACGCAGGCAGGCGTGGATCTCAATAAGCCTATGTTCCTTGCGCTCTTGGAATTATTCAACGCCCATACTGGCAGCTTTTTCACTCCGGTGGGAGAGTTGGGGTTGGCTCTCCATGAGATGCACGAGGTGTCTAAGCTTCCTTGGGGCTCAGAGCCGTACGAGGAGTATTTTCCGTCAAATGAGGAGATCCAGGTTCTGGAGGATAAGAACCCGGAGATGATGGCTGTATTCAAAGAGGTGACGAGCCACCATTATCTGATGCACCGGAGGGATAGGGGCAAGACCCAACCTCATGTAACTGCTTGGAGGGACTATGTCTTTAAGCAGGATTTAGCGGATCCTTCGAGGATCCGATTTGTGACTCTGCAGGGACTGAAGCCCGCGGAGGTGACTTCTGAAATAAGTCGACTGGATGAAAGGACTCCACGTTCGAATGAGAGCGGCAAGGATGCATATAGCTGCTTCTGGCACTGTGGGCACCGGATGTCATCTAAGGCAGTATTGACAGCCTATTTGTTGATATGGCTCCGGGATTGCGTGTTTGCAGGTTGATCCGGTGCCGTGGAACGGGTACATCGGAATCTCATTTTTCCTGCTGTGAAGTTGGCTTTTGGGCGACCCTTAGCTCTCCTCCCCGCGATGGTGTGCAACCTGTTGCGCGGTTTGAGGTCTTTTGCTGATGACGTGATCCATGAGAAAGGTAATAATGACAACTTTTCCCGGGCCGAGTTGCCTTTCCATTATCTTATGGGAATGGGATGGCTGATTTTGCATCATCCGAACATGATGAGTCCCGGTCCGGAAGAGGATCATGTTGAAGGGGATGCCTTCATCCGCCGCTTCTACAAGAGGAAGTGGTCATATACTGGCGTCCCCGTTTGCAGGAGAGTCTTGTCCTACCTTCAGGGGTGGGAAATTGTCAAGGTTGGCCCGATTTTCAAAGATTTCGAGGCCGACCAAGATTTAGCTGACTCTGGCGAAGATGCAGTCACTTTGCCGAAATGGAGTTTTCGTTGGTTGCAAAGTATCCGGCCTTCTCACCTGGTCTACCGCAACCAGAATAAATGTTATCTGGAGCCATATCTGCCAAGCCGATTTGCTCGTCAATTTGGCTATACTCAGCTGATGTTGCGGAATCCCAGTAGCAGTCTAGGCTTCGTCGGAAGTTTGCTGGACGGAGCCCGGGGCTGGCAGTATTATAACGCTGGATGCACTAGCGTTAGTTTTACCACGCCAGTCCGCAACCTTCGGCCGCAGATCCTATATCCGGCCGCCAAGCTGTATTGCATTATGAACGCTGCGTCTCCTGGTTATGACAGAGAGACTAGTTTTATCATTGGAACTCAGCTGGAGGCCACGGCGAATATGTTGAGGGTAGCCCGATCATATCGTCCACCAGATTTGGCGGGATATTGGGCTGCTGCTGCAGCGCCAGTGAGAGATCCGTCTGTTGGGAAGAGGCGGGCTGACACAGAAGCTGGTTCTTCTGTACCAAAGAGGTCGAGAAAGACGTCGACCGCAAAGGTTACGGAAGTGCCACTCGTAGTGCCAACGGGATCAGCTCCTGCTGAGGTAAGAAGTGCTTCGTAATTCTAATTCATTTTGTCATTAAGGTGACTTATGCTTTTTCTTCTTGCAGTCGAAGAAGAAGTCCCGTATTTCAAAACCGGGTGCCAATAAGCCGAAAGAGGTGGCAGGCTCTTCTGATGAGCGCATCCCACCGATGATAATGTCTCCCGTGGATGAGGACCCCGAAGACGTGCCTGCGGAGGTTTTAGTATCTCCTGTCTTTAAGGTTGCAGCAACTTCCGGGAAGGTAGAGTCTGCCGTGGAGTCCTTGGACGTTGAGGGTCCTACGGACTCGAGGCATCCTGATGATGAGGTGGATTGGAGTTCGTCGCATTCGGATGACGTTGCTCCAGGGCTGCAAGAGTCTGTTGCGGGGGCAACAGATATAGTTGAGACAGAGGAGAGGGTTGATTCCCCTCCTTATCATGATGAGGGGAGGTCGGCTGAATCATTGCCGAGTCCTACCCCGGCTTCAACCGTGGAAGTTGAGGCGGCTACCGATCAGAAGGTAGCGACAGATTCTGTCCCTGTGGAGGGACTTGATGACGAGACCCGTCTGCCGGTCACAACCGCTGAGGCGGGTCAAGAGACAAGTGATAATCTCCCTATTCTGCCGAGGGAGGTACCAGCTGTTGATATGACGTTGGGGGTAGAAGAGGTGGCCGTTGACGTCGGTGGTTCCTCCGGGCTTGAGAAGGGCGAGGGTGTGGAACCCTCCGTTGCCCCTCCTACTTGGGGTACTATCTCGACGCCTGTGCGGGCTTCCTCTGTTCCTTCGGCTCCTCGGGCTAGCAGTCCAGCCCCCGTTGATGAAGAGCCCATTGATACTGAGGTTCAAGCCTCGCAGGTTGAGGTTGGCGGATCTTCTTCCGGTCCGCAAACTGTAGTAGCTCCTCCAACTCCTGCCATGACGCCGCAGGTCCTGGCGGATGCAGACGAATATGTGAAATTCCTCGTCGAGGGGGTGTACAAAATGCTGCAGAAGGGTGTATCTGCTGTGATGGATGCCAATAGGAGCTTTGCGACGGCAAGAACTCTGGCAATGCCCTGTATCGAGCTGATCCGCATTCACCAAGGCCACGACCATATGGCCGAAATTCTGGAGGCTTCGGTGATCGAGCTGGACGAGTGGCTCGCGAAACTTCAGCGCATCCAGCGAAACGACCTCTCCGTCCTGATAGATGCGGAGAAGGGGAAGCTGATTGCTGAGATCGAGTCTTCATACCAGGCCACTGTGGGCCTTTGGGAGCGCGAGGTGGCTGAGACTAAGGCTGCGGTAGAGCAGTTGTCTCAGTCCATGAAGACGACGGCGGAAGCTCGAGCTGCATTGGATGCTGATATCGCGGAGATCGACACCCAGATGCGCCGCCTTGAGGACCAACGGGCCCGACTCCAGTTAGATGCCGAGCGTGTCCGGGCTGAACACGCAGCATTCAAGAAGGAAGAAGCGACTTTCACTCAGCGGACTCTTGCCTTGGCGCAGCAGCGACAACAGCTTGATGAGAAGCATGAGAGCGATACTTCCACTAGGGCTGTTGAATTGATGCGTCAAGAAGCTGAGCGACGAGTCCTGGCGACTGTGGAGGCCCGTACAGCCGACCTAAGACTTCGAGTCAGGGAGCTCTCAGCCCACCCTGGGGAGGTTCAGGGACTGTAGCTTTTCCTCTTTTTTATGTTCTTTTGCAACCCTTTGCCGAGGGATAGTGTAGTTTTTGTACTCTCTCTTTCAGAAAAATAAAGAAGTACGCAACTTTTTGTGATGTGTTCATTTTTGTTATTATGAACTTGATGATTTGTGTGGACCTATTATCTTTTGCGCACCTTGGTTTTTAGGCACAGATAATAAGTTTGAAGGAACCAACATGTTTGCTCAGAGGTGAGGTGGACATGGCAATCATTGGGTTCAAACGATAGAATCATCCTACTCAGAGGTGTGATGGACATGGTAGGAATGATCCTGGGGGATACGCTGAACAACTCAGAGGTGAAGTGGACGTAGAAGTTCGGCGATCAATGTACGACAACGCAGGGGTTGTTTGTACGAGATGTTTGCTCAGAGGTAATGTGGACGTGATAAACATGAAGGGTAGCGTCGGCTTACGTAGTGTAAGATTCCGCTTTGTAGGGTGTAGAGGAACAACTCAGAGGTAATGTGGACGTGGTTGTCTTTCTACTGAAGGAAGCCACGGAACAGCTGGGTTCCAGAAGCGGATGAGTTTGTGGAAGAAGATTGTTTGTGAATCCCGATGATTGGGCCCACAGATCCCCTTGGGGAAGTACATGTCTGAAGGATGTCAAGAATAGTACTTCTTTAGGAACTTGCCGTTGATGGACATCATAAACAAGTCTCCATTGGGTTTGGCGAGGCGGTAAGCACCGTTTGAGTATACCGTCTCTATGATGAAAGGTCCTTCCCACTTGGGCTCGAACTTTCCTGGTGTCTTGTGAGTTAACACCATTGGCCTTCTGACTGCTAGAACCAGGTCGCCAACTTGGAAAGTCCTCTGTTTGACCTTCTTGTTGAAAGCCTGTGATATACGGGCTTGGTAGAGTTCGATGCGTTGTTGAGCTAGGAGACGCTTCTCATCGAGTGCCTCCAGTTCCCGCAGACGACGACGTTGATTGTCTTCTTCTGTGAGTTTGTTTGTTATTGCCACGCGGAGTGAGAGTATCTGGATCTCGAGAGGCAGTACCGCTTCGCTCCCGTAGACCAGAGAGAATGGTGTGTTGCCTGTCGGGGTCCGTACCTTTGTGCGGTAGGCCCAAAGGCATTCGCCAAGCTTTTCATCCCAGTCGCGTTTATTGGATGACACGACCTTTTTGAGTAGCCTGACGATGGTTTTGTTGAACGCCTCTGCTAACCCGTTTGCTGCCGGATTATAGGCGGTGGATGCCACATTTTGAATGCGGTTCTTGTCACAGAACCTGCTAAAAATGTGGCTGATAAACTGAGGACCGTTGTCATGAATGATCCGCCGGGGTACTCCGAAACGGTAAATGACATGGTGTTTGATAAAGCTGACCACCCTGGAGCTCTTTACTTCCGCCAGTGGGACTGCTTCTGCCTATTTAGAGAAGTAATCGGTGATGGCCAGGATGAAGCGGTGTTCTCTTGATGAAGGAGGGGTGATAGGTCCCACAATATCCATGCCCCAGGCTTCGAAGGGCCAGGAGGCGACTGTAGGATGTAGTGGTTCAGACGGTGTATGTAAGAAGTCAGCATGGAGTTGGCATGCGTGACACTTTTTAGCATATTCAACAGCGTCGGTGGCCAGTAGTAGCCCATACGTCGTAGTCGATCCTGCAACTTAGGACCGGGTTGATGAGCTCCGCAAGTTCCGTCATGAGCTTCTCGGAGGGCTTCGACTGCTTCTTCGTTGGACAGGCATCGAAGGAGGAGCCCATCGAAGGAACGTCGGTACAGCGTTTTAGTAGCTGTGTCGTAGTAGAATCGAAAAGAGCGTCTCCTGACTGAGACGTCTTTCTTCGGGTCCTCTGGAAGAATTCCGTAGACAGCAAAGTCGATGAACGGGAACCTCCAGTCTCGGACATTAACACCAGTGTTCGTCGGCATGGCGTGGGCCACTTGCAAGCACAGGTTGTTTCTGGGACAAATCAAGTCTCGACCTGTTACCGTGACATAGTGTTGAGTCCCAAAGGGCGCTGCCAATGAGGCTGCGAGGCCAGCCAGAGCGTCAGCCTCCAAGTTTTGTAGACGAGGCATGTGTTCGATGAAGAACCCGGTGAAGGTTGAAATGATGTTCAATGCAACTTCATGGTAAGGGATCAGATCTTCATGGCGAACCTCGTACTGCCCTCGAATCTGGTTCACGACGAGTTTTGAGTCACCGTAGGCTTCCAGATGGTCCACCCCCAGCTGTTGTGCGAGTTGGAGTCCCATGACGAGTGCGTTGTACTCGGCAACATTGTTGGAGCACGGCTTCGAAAGGGAGTAAGCACGCTGGATGACCAGCTGATCGGGGGAGACTAAGACTACTCCCACTCCTGCGATGATTTGGCCTTTGGGGCCTGTTCTCGAAGTGCCATCGAAAAACATCCGCCAAACGGAGCTTCCTTCGGTGACGTTGGATTCTTGGACCTCATCCGGGATGTCTTCATAGAGTTTTGAGGATTCTGGGATGGGGTGTGCAGCTAAAAAGTCAGCCAGAGCTTGACCTTTAACAGCTTTTTGCGGGACAAACACCATATTATATGGTGTTAGCAAAATTGCCCATGTGGCTAGCCGGAAGTTTAATGATCCTGGCTTCGTCATGAGGACTCTGAGTGGATTAACTCGGGAAATGACATGAATTGTCTGGCCCGAGACATAATGACGAGTCTTCTGGATGGCAAACACCAAAGCCAAGCACTCCTTTTCAACGGGGTTGTACCGGTGTTCGGCCCCGATGAGCGTTCCACTGAGGTAGTAGATTGCTTGCTCATAGCCTGTATCGCTGTTTTGAGCCAGCAGAGCGCCAAGGGAATGATCCATGGCACGGACGTAGAGAAAAAATGGTTTGCCCGCGACAGGTACCACCAGGACTGGTGGGCTCATCAAGTAGGCTTTGATGTCGTCGAAAGCCTTCTGGCACTCCTCTGTCCAGACATAAGAGACTCCCTGCTTCATGAGCTGAGTAAAGGGTTGACATTTACCGGAAAGGTTTGCTATGAACCTCCGGATGTATGCCAGACGTCCCTGCAAGCCTCGAAGTTCTCGAAGATTCTTCGGAGGGTCCATATTGAGGATGGCTTTGGTCTTCTCGGGATCAACATGAATGCCTTTCGTCGTGATGACAAAGCCCAAGAATTTGCCGCTAGAAACCCCCAGGAAGGATTTAGCGGGGTTCATTTTGAGTTGATGTGCCCGCATGAGATCGAAGACTGTCTTCAAATCCTGTAGGTGATCTCCTTTGAGGCGGCTCTTGACTGCGATGTCGTCAACATAGCATTCGACTGTTTTGCGAAGATGTTGACGGAAGATGGTGCTCATAGCTCGTTGGTATGTTGTACCGGCATTTTTCAAGCCGAAGGGCATTACTGTGTAGCAGAAAACACCCTTTGGAGTCCTGAATGACGTGTGTTTCGCGTCATCGGGGAACATCTTGATTTGATTGTAGCCTGAATACCCATCCATGAAGGACATGCGTTTAAAGCCACATGTGTTGTCGATCATCACATCGGTGATCGGAAGCGGGAATTCGTCCTTCGGGCAAGCAGAATTGAGGTCCCTGAAGTCGATACAGACTCGTATCTTCCCGTTCTTCTTAGTGACAGGTACGACGTTGGCTACCCAATCTGGGTGTTGTTCCTCACGGATGAAGCCGCTAGTCAAGAGTTTGTCCACCTCCTGATCGATGGCATTCATGATGTCCGGACGGAAACGTCGTTGTTGTTGTTTGATAGGTTTGGCATCAGGTAAGATGTTCAACCTATGCATTGCGATCTGTGGATCGAGTCCTGGCATGTCTTCGTAGCTCCAGGCAAAGACATCGATATACTCTTTAGCCAGCTGGATTAAAGCCTCTCGGTCTTCTCCTTCTAGGCTTTTGCTGACGAAGATGGGTTTGGAAGAAGATCCGGCCCCAAGGTCGATCTGCTCGACTTCGTCTTCGGTGGGAGGTTCACGTAACTCAAAACGAGACTCCCATTGCTCTCCTAGGCGTTGAGCCCAGGCTTCTTCTTCGAAGGGTTCCGGCGTTTGGTCCTCGCCTTCACCTTTTTGAGGTTGTGCTGACGTCATGTTAGCTGACAGCACTTTCCTGAAGACTGATCCGATACTGGTATCAGAATCCCAAGTCGACGCTTCAGACGAGTGGGAATGTTCTACGTCTTCTACGTCTGAACTCTCTGGGGTTGATGGCGACGTGACATAGCCTATCCTCCGTCGAGTTTTGTTGTAGTAGTCTTGCGGCCTTCCTTTGGGTGTTGAAAGCTGGAGAGGGAGAGGTCGACCCTTGCCATAGTTTAGGCCTTTGTTGCTTTTCAGGTCGTAGCCCATCTTCTGGATGATGTGCTTTGCTGTATCCGTATACCGATAGACTTGTACTCTGCCGGTATCAGGTTCAGGCTCGAGTGGCGGGAGGTCTTGATGACGCTCGACTTTGCCAAAAATGACGGATCTTTCGTCTCGGCTTCGTGGAGGGTTTATGAAACAGACTCCTTGAGACGGGACTACTCGGTTTACATTTTTTACGGTCGTTATTTGTGTTTGCAACGACCATAGAGCGTTATCTAATGTATACATGGCATTCCAGTGTGGAAGACAAGAATAATTAAAAGACACTCTATTATTGATGAAGTACGAGATTTTATCCCGCGGGATTACATTGTCTAAGGAGGGTGCATCTACATCAGTAGAGATATATTCGCCAAGCTCCTCGTCTGTAAGCACTGGGGCTGGATCAGGAGAGTCCACCACAGCTTTGATCTTGGGGTCTGAGAGGGTTATGTGAGCCCTCTCTGGCATCTTGGATGACTGCGGGGGCTTGCCCTTGAGACGCACCTTCAGAGGTGCCTCAACTGCGCCTCCTGTGAGTGGTGCCTTCCCCTGTAATTTTGCCACCAGGGGAGCCGATGTTTGAGGCGGCTTTCCCTTGAGGCGTATCTTCAGGGGAGCCTCAGGAGTCGGTGCTTTCCCGGATAGCTTGATGCTCATTGGAGGCACCTTCTGGGGTGGTTTGCCCTTCAGTCGGATCTTCAGTGGGGCATCTGGATTCGTCTCAGGCTCCGTGTCTGGCTCAGTTGCCGTCTCTGCCCCATCATCAGCATCGTTGGCTTCCTCCTCGTCAAGTGGCTTGTACAAGTCGGAATCGGTGAAGTAAGCCTCAATCCCTTTGAAAGGATCGATGTCTGCGAACTCCGTCCGGATGACGCCGTTGGTGGATACATATTTCATGCATTGGTGGAGCGTGGAAGGCACCACTATGTACTCATGTAGCCATGGTCGACCGAGCAGGATGTTGTAGTTGACCTCGGCATCCACCACATAACAAGTCACCTCAGTTTTGAGGTTGCCTATGTGGCACTTCAGTCGAATCTTGTCCAGTGGCTCGCTTTTGCTAGCGTTGAAGCCACTGATGGTTGTGTTGGAGGGCGCCAGCCGGTACATTGAGATCCCCAGTTTTGACATCAGCGCCTTCGGGATGATGTTGAGGGAAGACCCCGGATCGATCTGAATCCGGCTCACCTTGACTGAACCGATGTACCCCGGGTAATACAGTGGTCGGTTATGTCGGTGGTGCTTGAGCAGCATGTCTTGTTGGGTGAAAGTTATGTTTGGGATAACTTCCTCCGCACAATGACAGTGCGCACAAGTAGTTGGGAGGTCTTCAGGCTGCTTGACCTGACTGAGAAAAGATTCAGCGTCCTTCAGAGCTTCGCAGAGAGCTTCTCGGGAGTCTTTGGAAAGACGCAGGAGCTCAAACAAAGACAAGCGCGCAGGAGTACTGGCCAGTTGTGCCAGTATGTCAAAATTGTGGGGCTTGGCTAGCCCCGAAGCATTCTCCTTCCGTAGAGGTCTGTCGAAACGAGCCTCCACCTGCTTCTGCTTATTGGCTGCTGAGGGTTTAGACAGGCCCTCCTCAGGGATTGTGCCAGGAGACACCACCTCGGCGACAGCTTCGCCGGGCTGAGCGTTCTGTTGTGCACGCGTCTGCACTGGAAGTGCCTCTTCCGTTGAAGAAGAGACCGTGCGGCAAGACTTGATCTTCCTGCCTTTTGATTTGGAGGTAGAGCGTACCTCCGGTTGAGTCACTTCGGAGACGAGGTCGGGGTGAACCCAGAGGACCTCTCCTCGAGATGTGGTGAGTGGGATGAGTCCACTCGCATTGTCACGGGTAGGTGGCAAGTTCACCACCTCCATTGTCGCCTTAGGGATGGGGACGACGCCATCTTGTGTTATGGTCGGCGGCAAGGTGCCGAACTGAAGTGACACCATATTGGCTGACACCGTCTTCTCTTCATAGTCGATGGAGATTACATCGGCATTGATCATACGCTGGATGTAATTCTTGAGGACGTAGCAGTCCTTGGTCGGGTGTCCGACAAACCGATGGTAGTGACAGTACCTCGGGTTGTCCACTTTCCCGACTTCATCGGGCCGCTTTGGGTCCGGAAGTTTGATTTTGTCACCCTGCTTCAGTATTTCGAAGAGTTGCAGGGTGTCTTCATCATTGAATGAATACACCTCCTTAGGTCTCGGTGCCGGTGGAGGCTTCTGAGTAGGCGCAGATGCGCCCTTCGAGGCATTAACAGTCAATGCCTGTTTCCCCCTTGCTTCTCGCCCGGAGTTGTTGGCTGCTGACCTTTTCCCCTTATCATCAAAGGCGGAGAAGCTGACACCCAGAAGACGTGCATTGGCCGCCTTCTTTTCTGCGGCTTCAGCTTCGATGATCAGGGAGCTCCAGTCGGGAGGGGGAGTAGAGTTGAGCTAGAGCTTCACTGCGGGCAGCATGTTCATGCTGCATGAGGAGAGGAGCGCATGTTCTGGCATGCCTGGAGGTAGCCTGAAGCAGGCTTGTCGGAAGCGTTCGATGAACACCCGAACCGTTTCTTTCTCCTTCTGGCGTATCTCTATGAGAGATGCCATCGTCATGTCCTTTCCGCCGTCGTAGAAGCGATCGAGGAAGAGGCGCGTCAAGTCGTCGAAGGACGATATAGAATTATCGGGGAGGCTGCAGTACCAGTCAAATGCCACCCCTTTTAGGGCCCCAACAAAGATGCTGGTGAGGAGCGCGTCCTCCTTTGGAAGATGCCCCGTTTGTGACTGGAAATATGTCAGGTATCGACGCGGAGAGTCCTTCCCATCGTATGGTGTGAGTGTTTGTGGTTTATATTTTGGAGGATAAACCACCTTGTTCCACTCGAGGGGATAAGGCTGGAGAATGCCCATCTTCTGGCGCTCCTCTTGCCTGTTTTTGGACTCGAAGCGCTCCCGCAGGTCCTTGATCATTTCGACCACATCCTCCGTGGAGCTAGGAGTCGGGGAAGGGGGCACTATCTGGAGCGGAGCGTTTGAGGGTTCCGATGTCCAAGGTGCTTCTGTGTCGGAGGGTGCCCGTTGAAGGGGTACACTCGACTCCCCATTAACTCCTGGGTCGGGACCGGTTGAAGGTGTTCTGGTCAAGGCCGACCGAATATCAAACACTGCTTGAGTCAGTGCTTGCATAGAGGCAGAGAGAGTTTTGAGTCCTCCCTCTAATGAGTCTATGTGCTGAACAATGTCCTGCGGTGGCGCATCAGACTCGGCATCATCCCCAGCCATGTATACTGTCCTGACACGGCCAGGAGTGGATGGATTGGTTGAGGCTTCGCTCTCGGCCTCACTTTCATGTGGGGGAGTCACCTCTCCTGGTGTTTCAGCTTGGCCACCCCCAGTCACATTCTGGAGGTCATTCTCGACGGGCGCATCTGCCAGGGCCTGATTGTCCTCGACTCCGTCTTGAAGGGCCTCTTCGTCTCTACCCCCAGTTGTGTCCTGAGGGACATCCTCGTTTCGAGGTGCTTCTGGGAGGCTGACTTCGCCTCGAGGATGAAGATCCGCCGCAGCTGTGCTTTGGACATCTTCGTCTTCGGAAGGAAGCTCAACAAGGGTCTGACTACCCCCAGCTTCCTCCAAGAACTTCTTCTTCGACCGAGTACCTTCGAACACCCCAGAGGTCGAGACTGCTGCCTTGGTTCTCCTTGATTGGCTTTTGGACGAGGAATTGCCGGTCGCCTTCCGGAGAGATGAGGAGTTGGAGACCATATTGCATGAAGCAACTCTTGGCTCCTCTTCTGTTGACACCTTCTTCCCAAGGCGATGTCGGAGGGGTGTCGATGACTGCAGTCGCTGGAAGACTGACTGCCTTGGTGGTACTGCCGTCTTACCACAGCAGTTGATAGTGACCACCGCACAAGTATGCCCCGTGGGAGGCTCATCGTGCTTGTTGGTCGACTCTCCTGACCGGCGCTTGTGAGTGATCACGTTACGCAGGTCGTTGGAGGAGAGTGCTACCTTCACACCCCCTTCAGGTACATGGCAAGGCCAAACGTCGGGGCGGACAGGTGAGTGCTGCGCCCCCTGATCTAATACCAAGCAGGCATCATGATCAGTAGTGGGGGAACAACAACATTTGAAGTGACTTGAACGGACCTCAAATGCACAACCAGAGGAGACGCGGGAGTTCAAGACCACTGAATCTGCCGCACTCGACTTGGTTATGCACGCAGTGGATGCGTCCAAGTGAGATGAGGACTTTGAAGATCGACTCGTCTTTGGTGCCGAAGCACCTGAGTCGACCTTGTACAGCTTGCCATCGGCAGCGCGCGTGATTGTGAGCACGTACCTCTGGCCTGCTGCTGGCATAGCACGCTTGTGGCGCATGGCCCGTGCCGCCTCGGATTTCTTTGTACTAGCCCGCTGGGGTGCATAGTACTCAGCATCCAAATTCTCCTCGCCATTACAGCGAGTGAGTCTGTCAAAGACATAGACTTTTTGTGGCGCATCAGAGGTGATGCGCGGGGCTTTGGCTGCGCTCCTGCTCCGTCGACGCATCTTCCTCGCCTGAGAGGGAGATGGCTGGAAAATGTGGTCAGCCGCACGTTTCCCCGAGAGATGCGCTGCATCAGCGGGCGCACCTTGGTTGCTGAGAACGTCAGCAGGAAGGGAGGGTTGGATTGGCACATCCCCTTCAGTGGTGGTGCCCGAGGCGTCGACCTTGCGCACCCAGACACGGCGGGTCTTCTTCGGCTTCGGCAGCCGCTTCGAAGGACTCGCGCTACCTTCAGAAATGAACTCTTCGTACGCCTGTTGATTGAGGCTCACAACCAGCGTCTTGTGGGAGGAGCCCACCTTCACGTCGTCGGCCTGTGACACGACTTTCTCGGAAGAGGAGAAAGAAGTCCCCAGCAGAGTCGCCAGCTTGTTTGCCATTAAAATCGTTTGATTGCAAATCTTAATACAAACAGAACAGTGTTACAATATAGGACTTAGATGTAGTCCTAGGAGTACACTTTTGTTTAATCTGGGTCCTAAGTGCCAATGGAGCGAGTGGTAATGCGTTGACTCCGTTGACGGGCTGACCACGGTTATCGGTTCTCTGAAGGTGTAGATTGCTCTGGGTGCTGGAGCTGGTTGAGAGGAGGAAGACGTTGAGTGTCTGTATCTGCCTCTCTGGTGATCTCTGTCTGGATTGTTCGTATGTATGTCTCTGTGTGTGTAAGGAGGGGATGATTCCTCCATTTATAGCTGGGCAGGTTGGCTGCTCATGCGCGCATATGTAGGATGCGCCGGTGCGTGGGGACGCCACGTGGAGATTGCTGATGGAGGCGCATGGATGATGCGCCCTACTCGCGGAGTTGAATTCTTCATACTGCTGTTGTGAGTCGGCACGTAGCAGAGGAGAAGATCTTTCTGTTGCTGAGATCTTGGATGAGTTGAGTCAAAGGACACATGTCGTCGACCCATGGCTCGGAGATCTCGGATTTGGTGGGGGAGATGATTTGGTGGGATGCGCCTTGAATTGGGCGCATGATGAGATTTTGGCTCGTGACCTTTAGGAGTCACGAGCCGTTCTGGGCGCATGGTTTTTGAGGTGCATGCGAGCGACTTTCCTTCTGTCTTTCGGGATCAGAGATCAGTCTGGGGCGCATGGCTTTTGAGGCACATGCAAAGCATCAACTGGAGACTCTTCTTCTGTCTTTAGGGATAAGTGAAGGGTCTGAGACGCATGGCTTTTGAGGCGCATGCGAGTTTGGGAGCGTGGCCGCGGAGGCGCATGCGGGTCGAGTGGCCACGTCGCAGTAGCCGTCGGGATAGAGTCATGATGATGCTGACGTTGTGGACGCTTCGTTTTCTTTAAAAGCTGTCAGCCGTTCAGACTTGGGAAGGCGTGCTGCCAACTCCGTCAGTTCAGCATTTAATGTTGGTGACATTCGATGGACAGCTGAGTGGGCGCGTCGGTTGACGTTCCACTAGGCGTATGGGGACGTATGTGTGTGATGTTTGAAGAGGTGTGATGCGCTGACCAGCCGGTGCATCCGACACGTCGTTGATGATGCGGCTGTTTTGCTTCTCGAGTGCTTTTAATAGCCGTTTGGCTGAAGTCGAGGCGTCTGGTTCATCCATTTAATGTGAGTTCATTGTACGGAATTCGGAGAGCCATCCACTTGGCGCATGGGTTTGATCTGCCCGGCCTATAAATAGTGGCATGGAGAGAAGGTTGGCCTCTCATTCCCTCACGTCTTTCCAATATGAACTCAGGTTCTCGGGTGCATTCTGTTGACGAAGTGCTCCCGAGGGTGAAGATGAGACGCCATGTCGTCGTTAATGCTCCTGAAGGTGACTGTTACATCCAAAAGACGGGATCGAGGGCTTCTGAGGCAGGCGGAAGGTGCCTATTACATCCAAAGATAGGGATGCTCGGGCCTCGTTTCCGTTGTTCCGGAAGAGCCGTAGATCGGAATGGTGGTGCTAGGCTCTCTCTTCCTTCAAAGTGGGTGTCGCCCACTCTGAAAGCTGCTCCTTTAACCATATTTCGATCACGGTCTTCCTTGGCCTTTGGAGGCTCTTTCGAAGCCTCCCCTGGCCACAGATTTGCGGTGCTCTTCTCTTCCTTGGTTCCAACCAGAGGGTTAAATGCTTTGTGTATCGAAGCATTTATCAGGTGAACCTGGCTGGAAGAGCGGCACACTCCTGCTCGGCCAGGTGAGCCTGGTTGAAAGAGTGGCACATAACTGGGCTGCTGAAGGGATGCACATAACTGAGCTGGATGCACATAACTGAGCTACTGAAGAGATGGTGGGATGCGCCTGGTTGGAGGCGCATGGTATCTGCTGCGCTTAACTGGCAGCGCATGGTGACTGCTGCGCCTATCTGGAGGCGCATGGTGACTGTTGTGCCTATCTGAAGGCGCATGGTGGCCGCTGGCTGTAGACTTAGGATCTTTCCTTTGTAGAAATTCTCCTTTGTACAATGTTTTCTAGACATGTAATAGACTTTTATATATATAAATAAAAAGTCCTTCTTCAGATGTCTATGGCTATTGATCTTGCTGTGAAGTGTCCTGTTCGAGTTCTGGTGCCTGTAGTGTCTGGCGCATGGTCTTTCTGGTTGTGAAATTCCATGCGTCTACAAGGATGATACTGCAGGTTGACATCATAATCCACAAGAAGCTCCAGCCACCTTCTCTGACGCATGTTAAGATCCTTCTGGGTAAAAACATACTTCAGGCTCTTGTGGTCGGTGAAAATCTCTACCCTATCTCCATACAAGTAGTGCCTCCACAACTTAAGTGCAAACACCACTGCTGCCAGCTCCAAGTCATGGGTTGGGTAATTTCTCTCATGATCACGAAGTTGTCGTGACGCATAAGCTATTACATTCCCATGCTGCATCAGAACACATCCTAAACCTCTGTCTGAAGCATCACAGTACACTGAGAATCCTCCGGTCCCATCTGGAAGCGTGAGAATAGGAGCTGTTATCAGGCCTCGCTTCAACTGCTCAAAAGAACTCTGACACTCTGCTATCCAAGCAAACTGTGCATCCTTGCGGGTCAACTGCGTTAATGGCGCTGAGATTCGAGCAAAATCTGAAACAAACCGTCGGTAGTAGCCGGCCAATCCAAGAAAACTATGAACCTCTGCAACTGTGCTGGACACTGACCATGACTCAATAGCCATAATCTTCTGGGGATCCACTTCTACTCCTCCTCGAGTGATGATATGACCCACGTACGAAATGCGATCGAGCCAGAACTCGCATTTACTGAACTTGGCATATAACTGGTGCTCTCTGAGGATCTGAAGAACTATACGAAGATGCTGCTCATGCTCCGCCTCACTCTTGCTGTAGACCAGAATGTCATCCAAGAACACAATCACAAACTGATCCAAGTAAGGCATGAAGATGCGATTCATGAGGTCCATGAATACTGCCGGCGCATTGGTTGCTCCAAAAGGCATAACAAGGAATTCTCAATGCCCATATCTCGATCTAAAAGCTGTCTTCGGGATGTCCTGCTCTCTGACTCTGATCTGATGATAACCTGAGCGCAAATCAATCTTCGAGAATACTGAAGCCCCCTTGAGTTGATCAAACAAGTCATCTATCCTCGGAAGAGGGTATCTGTTCTTGATTGTCACTGAGTTTAAGGTACGATAATCAACACATAACCTGGATGTACCATCCTTCTTTTTCACAAGAAGCATCGGGGCTCCCCAAGGCGATCCACTAGCACGAATGAATCCCTTGGTTCTGAGTTCTTCAATCATCTTGTACAATATCTCCAACTCTGACGGCGCCATCCTGTAGACTCTCTCTGACACTGGGGCTGTCCCGGGAATCAAGTCTATAGTGAACTCGATCTCCCGCTCCGGAGGCATACCTGGAAGTTCTTCTGGGAAAACATCTGGAAACTCCTCGACTATCCTGGGCAACTGAACTGCTGCTACTGCCATCCGCAATACTGGAGGAGATGACTCAACTTCGCCTCGGGAGAAAGAAAACTCCGGCTCGCCTGGAATGCTAAAAACAACCCTGCCAATGTGGCAGTCTATCCTAGCATACTGGTTCCTCAACCAATCCATCCCTAAGACCACATCATAATCGGCCATCGGGAACTCTATCAATCTAGCGGGGAACTTCCTACCGCTAACTACGATCCGATACGAGGAAAACACTCTATCTACTCCCACAAGTCCGTTACCAGTAAGTATATTGAGCCTTACTGATAATGACTCGGGCTCCAATCCTATCCGTGTCGCGAATCGTGCAGACATAAATGAATGCGATGCACCAGAATCAAATAAAGCTGAAGCTGGAAAGGAGTTGACGAGAATAGTACCTGCCACTACCTCTCCTGGTGCCAAATCCTTCCTCCATGGTCATCACCATAGCCTGACCGTGCCCTCGGGGTGCTGGTCCCCTCTGCTGAAATCCTCGCTGCCTGCTCTGACTCTGGGCTGGGACTTGTGCATACTGCTGGGGGTTCTGCTGCTGGAACACTTGGGTCTGAGGTGGCAAGGGCCTCGGCAATGGATACTGCTGCTGCTGGACCGGAGCTGGTCCTCTCACCGAGGAGCTAGAAATGTTGGACGATGATGAACCACCCCTATTCGGACAGGATCCAACCCTATGGTCTGGTGCTCCACAAGCCAGACACAATCCCTGTGCCCTGCGATATTCTGTCACCACATGGCCTGGCTTCCCATAATGAGAACAGCCCACTGCGGAAGATTGCTTCTGCTGCTGAGGGTGCATCGGAGTTGAATGCTGAACCGACGTTACTGAGGCCGCTCGTCTCGGAGCTCCAATAGTCAAAGCCCTGGCTGCCGGGGCCGGTGCTGAAGACTGATTCATCTGGCCGTGAGATCTCTTCCGACCTCCGGCCCTATCCACAATCCTCTGGGAGGTATACTCATGCCTCCGGGCTGCTCTCAAGACTGCATCAAAAGTCTGATGCTCAAATTGCTCTACTGCCAACAAGATCTCCAGATGAAGTCCCTGCTGGAACAGCTGGGCTCTATCATAGTCGGTTGCCACCAAGGTGGGAGCAAACCGACTAAGTCTGGAAAACTCGGCCGCATATCCGTCGACCGTCCTGCCTCCTTGCTTCAGATTGGTAAACCTCGTCTGCAGATCATACCGAGCCACGGCATCGAAATACTTGGTCTGGAATCTCTCTCTGAATACTGCCCAAGCAATGGGTGCTGCTAATCCAACGGCCTGCGCTACCCACCAGCTGCGGGCAAGATCTAACAACTGCAGGCGCACAACGGCCACCTTCTCGTTCTCTGGGGTCCTGGCTGCTTCTAGAATCACCTCTGTGTCCTGAAGCCATGCATCTGCTGCGATAGCATCTTCACTACCGTCGAAGAATGGAGGGTTCAAGCGCTTGAAGCTGTTGGCCGCGCTGTTACCCTGATGACCACCCCGGGTCAAAGCATCCGTCACTGCCTGTTGCAAGGTGTCTCCACGACGATCTTGGGAAGCTATCAAGGTCCTGACGAGTCCTACCAAAGTGCCGTCATCATGTTCTACAGGTTGAACTGGCTGGACTGGTGGCTCTCCGCCAGAAGGCACAACTCTGGAGGCTACTCCGGAATGCTGGGCTTGATCTCCAGGTTGCTGCTGGTCCGCAGGAGGTGCTCCGCCTTGCTGGTCGGTAGGACCACGAACAATGCCGCTGAAGAAAATGACATAGGGAACAATAAGGAAGGGCCAGGACAGATCAACGATACAAGCATATGATCAGGACAAGAATCCAGGGATTCAGAAGATACGAGCAGAGATCAAGGACGAATACTGATTGAGACATCTATTCGGTAAACCCTCACATATCTTGATTTATAAGACCTGCATGGGCCACCACTTAAACCATGTCACGCCCCAGAACCAGAATACTGGAGAGCGGGGGCAGACATAGCCAGCTACGTATATGAAATGGAATCCATCTTGCTATACGGTCACGGCTGTCTAGATACATGAGGGTTTATCTACAAGCCAACAGTCTCTCAAGGTCATGAACAAGCCTAGTGTCTCAATCACAAGCAAGTTAGTAAAAGTCACAAGATGTATGATCATTAAATATACAATAGTAAGGCGTCCCAAACATTACATATTCAGTTGATGATGAAGCTAGTCGTTACAAAATGTCAGGACTAGCAAGAGTTTAGTCATACATGATCAACCCTAGGATCTGTTAATCATGTTACAGCCCGTAGGCAGACAGTAAGTAAGTGCAATCGAGGTAAACAGGTGCTCGTCGGCTAAACACCTCAAAAAGAATATTTTTACAAGGGAGTGGGAGAGCAAAATAAAACCTACATCGGGTAAAGGACTGCCCCTTATCTTTCCATCAAACCAGAGCACATATCCCAGCAACACCTGTTAGGCCACAACCTAGGGACTCTCTTCCTATCCAGCAGACCTTGCCTCCTACAATAAGGCATGATGCAGACTTGAGGTTCATAGAAGATGAAGCAGTTAGAGACTGCTCATGCAAGAGCCAGAACCATGAAGAATAGCACCTAGGACTGCTGAATAGCATTATCTATTGTTATAAGAAGTTGTAACAGGATGTTCTTAGATCAATCATGAGAGTTTTTGCTGTAATTCTCTACATGAATAAAATTCTTAGTTACACCTTTATGGTAGATGCCTTCCCTGATAGTCTTCCCGGATTACCCCCCAGATCGAGACATAGAGTTCACCATTGACCTAGTCTCCGGCTCTCCCCCTATTTCTAAGGGATGCTACAGAGTCAACCTGAAGGAGACCAAGGAGATGAAGGACCAGATCAATGAACTGAAGGCTCTGGGATTCATTCGAGACGGAGCTTCACCCTGGGGAGCACCTGTCTTGTTTGTGCCCAAGAAGGATGGAACAGTACGGATGTGCATCGACTACCGGGCACTGAACAATATCACCATCAAGAACAAGTACCCTCTGCCCCGGATCGATGACCTATTTGATCAATTGAGCGGAGCCAAGATGTTTTCGAAGATTGATCTTAGATTTGGCTACCATCAAATCAGGGTCAGGAAGGAAGATATTCCCAAGACGGCATTCAACACCAAGTATGGGCAGTTTGAATTCTTGGTCATGCCGTTTGGACTGACGAATGCTCCTGCGGTGTTCATGAACCTTATGAACAAGGTTTTCCATGAATACCTAGATCAAATTGTCGTTGTCTTCATCGATGACATTCTGATCTATTCAAAGACGGAAGAGGAGCACGAAGAGCACCTCAGGAAAGTTCTGGAAACTTTGAGGAAGAAGAAGCTGTATGGTAAGCTTTCCAAATGTGAATTCTTTCTAGACAAGGTGAATTTTCTTGGCCATGTTGTCACAGGAGAAGGAATTTTGGTGGATCCGAAGAAGATAGCCGCTGTTGAGAAGTGGTCTACCCCAAGCTCAGTTGCTGAAATCAGGAGTTTCTTGGGCTTGGCTGGCTACTACCGGAAGTTTGTGAAGGATTTTGCCAGAATTGCTGAGCCGATGACGAAGCTCACTCGGAAGAATGAAGAGTTCATCTGGACGGAAGATTGCCAGGCATTATTTGAGGAGCTGAAGAAGAGACTTACCACTGCACCAATCCTTGCGCTACCCGCAGGAACTGGTGGTTTCTTAATCTACAGTGATGCCTCAGGTAAAGGACTGTGTTGCGTTCTTCAACAACATGGAAAAGTGATTGCTTATGCATCTAGGCAATTACGGACTCATAAGAAGAACTATCCCACACATGATCTGGAGCTTGCGGCATATCTACCGGATTCATGAAGTTCCGGTAAGTATTGTGTCTGACAGAGATACTAGATTTACCTCTCACTTTTGGAAGAGTTTGCATGACAGTTTGGGAACACAACCGAAGTTCAGCACCGCCTACCATCCCCAGACTGACGGACAATCGGAGAGAACAATCCAGATGCTAGAAGATATGCTGAGAACCTGCATCTTGGAATTTGGAGGGTCTTGAGAAGACCATTTGCACTTGGTAGAGTTCTCATACAACAACAGCTACCAAGCTAGCATCGGTATGACACCGTTCGAGGCACTCTATGGACGTCGTTGCCGCACTCCACTTGCTTGGGACGACGTCGGAGAATGAGTGTTGCTTGGACCTGAGATGGCGACCGATGCAGCAGAGAAGGTAAGAATGATCAGAGACAAGCTCAGGATTGCCCAGGACAGACAGAAGCATTGGGCCGATAGCAGCCGACGGCCTTTGGAGTTTGAAGACGGTGACAGTGTGTTTGTGAATATCTCTCCTACTAGAGGAACCATCCGTTTCGGCAGAGCAAGAAAGCTAAGTCCCAGGTATATTGGTCCTTTTGAAGTACTCAACAGGATTGGAGAAGTGGATTATCGAGTGGCTCTACCCCCAAGTCTCGAAGGCGTCCACAACGTCTTCCACGTTTCGCAGCTGAGACGCTACATCCCGGACCCGAGCCACATCTTGGACCATTCGGAGCTGGAAATTGGATCCAGCCTCACAGTGCCAGAGAAGCCAGTGGCGATTTTAGACAGAGGTTAGAAGAAAACCAGGAACCCTGTGCCGCCTTATAAACTTCTATTTCTTGCAAACCTTATCTTTCGTTATAATATTTTGACTAATGCTGCTAAGTTAGCCTAGTTTTGCGAGCTTATTTCTTTATCGCGCTTGATCATGACAGTATTTTATTGGGTGCACTCACTAATATATTATCTAATCAGAACCGGTGCATAATGGTCTGATCAACCACGTGTACCTTGGTTCGCATATATATATTCTTGTTCTGCGGGGATGGTGACATAGTTAAAACTTGTTCCTAAATGTCTCATCTACGACTGCCTTGGCAATTCTTATTGTTGGACCTGAGTTACGGGCGTAGTACCCATACCTGTTTGATTTGAGTTTACTCCTAACCCTGCCTTTAATTTCGAGGACGAAATTTTTTAAGGAGGGAAGATTGTGAAACCCAGAATTTTAGAACTATTTAAATTATTGGTTTGTAGTATAATTTTGTTTAATTATTATAGTTATAATTATTATTATTATATATTATTATTACTATTATTTATATTATTATATTATTATTATTAGTCGGATAAAAAAAATTATTATTTTAAAATTATCGTTTGGATTTTGTTTGTGGCCCTACCCGACCCCATGTCCGGAGTCCGACCCCGAACTCGAGCCAGACCCGGTTTTCGAAACCCAACTCAGCCCGAACCCGTCCTTATTTTTCCTTCTTTAAAAAAAGAAAATCCTAGTTACTATATATTAATTTTTATAAAAAAAACTTTTAAAGCCAACCCGACCTGGTCCCCACGACCAGGCCCATGATCCTCCCATTTCTCCTTTTAATGCTCTTCACCTCACGTACAAACCAACTCTTCCCCCACTTCTCCTTTTAATACAACACCTCCACCACTTTTTCCCCCACAATCCAGCAAACTCCTTCCCCACTCCCATCATAACCAAACACCACCATCACCAACTCCCTTTTCCCCTTCCTCACCAAACCCTCTCACTCCCTCTCCACCGAGCACCCTCTCGGCCCGAGCCCCGACGCCGACACCCGAGCCCCCACTCCCCGGCCCACCTCCGGCACCCGCGCCCGCGGCTCCCTCCGGCGCCGAGCCCGGCGACCCCCTTGGCCGGCCGTGCCCTAGCGCCGCCCTCCAGCGCCCAGGCCGACGCCCCACCGGCGATCTCCCCTCCGTCGACCTAGCTCCGGCGCCCCCTCTCGTCCGGCGTCGGCCCGAATCCCCCGGCGCACATTCCCGCGCCCGACCTCCCTGTCCGGCGTCACCCCTCGGCCTGACCACCCAGGCCGCAGCGCCTGCGCGCCTCCCCGTTCCACCCGCAGCGGCGACCCCGCTCTGTTCCAGCGCTCCGTATCTCTCGGTTACTTCTCTTGGAAGTGCTGCACCTCCCCGTGGCTTTCCGTTCCCGGTCAGAAGCTAATTTCCAATTTCAGACGCTGTCCCGGGTTTACGTTGCTGCTCGGATTTCTATTATTTCTTTAATTTGCATCTGAGAGCTCTAGCCAAGCAACCCAAGGTATAACTCCTTTGCCCGTTCCATTTTCGATAGTCGATGATGAAATTGGTCCCCGATTCCTTCCCGGGAATTCGGTTTTGGTTAGACGTAGTAGTTTCGGATTTTTTCCGAATTCGTTCTGTGACGTTTCTGTGGATTGGTTTTTGGATTTCGGGATTTCCGATTTACTTCGAGTTTTCTGATTAGGCTTCGGGAATGATTTCTGTGATTATATTTTCTATAAAAATGGGTTCTCCCTGGTTTGGGATATTTGTTGGAATTGTTGGCGCATTTTTCCAGTTTTGGGTTGTCCCGAATATAGAGGGAATGCTGCCCAAATTTTTATAAAATTTTATAATATAATTTTGTAATGGTTTTTCGGAAAAGAATATTATTTTGGATTTTTTGGACGACGACCGTATTGGTCAATGGGCCCTGGCTAAGTGCAAACGAAACCGGCTTCGTCCGGACGTTGAGGCATTAGCCTATATGACGATTGGACCAATATCTGAGACTCACTATTAAATTTATTTTTAATTATTAGTTTTATTTATAATTAAATTGTAGGAGAGATTTTAGGACTAACCCAGGTCTATTTCTTATTTAAATTCAATAATTTGTAAGGACATAAGTCCAGCTTTTCTATTTTCTTTCTCTGTGGCCTGTAATTATTGTAGCGTAGTTTTCTTTCATTTTATGATTTTACTGATTTTTAGCGTAAACGCGTAAAACTAAAATAAATATTATTTTGATATAGAAAAATTAATGAGGTTTTTCACACATTAAAATTTACAAGTTTGTAATATTTAAACAAAGATCATGTTTTCTCATTAAACAAGAAATTTAGTTTTATATGTATAATTACGAAAAAATACAAAGTTTTAACCAATTAAATTGGTAACTACGAGTTTTCCAAAATAAAAAGTTAAATTGATCTTTCCCTCGTAATTAATTACAACGCACCCGATAATCGAGATTTGTTGTGATAGCGTAATCCAAGATTAAAATCTGACTAGGACCTGCTACTAGAGATTGTAACTAGCACACCTAGTTTGGTTTCACAATGGTTCTAAGTCGTATTCTCCAACTGTAGGGTCTCGGAGACGAACCTAGCATCTTCCCGGAACCAACACCGTTTCCAGTCGTAAACAAAGGCAAGTACATTTTGTGTTAGTTTACAATTATTTAATAATCATTTTTTTTGCAAGTTTAAACCACGATGCAACACGGAACTCTCTCTAAGAGCACTGACTGTAACTACTGTAACTGTTTGGGGACTGGGGGAGTAGTGTAATGAGTATGACCACATCCAAAGTAATAATTTAGAACTGTATTAGCTTACCCCTCATACACACGGGGATAAGCCATATCATTCACTGTACAACCCAAGCCGGTCATATTCATTGTCTATTCACATCACAATGTTTTAACTGCTGGAGAACTGTTTATTTTCAAATTGTTTAAAAGTGCATGATTCTATTATTATTTCAATTGTTAGATTATCATGAATTGTACTTTGCTCCCTCCTGACTGGAGATAACATTTTTAGGGAATTTTGAGGATGCTGAGCTGTTATACAACAGTTATTATGACCCGGTTCTGTACCCCATGGTGTTGCCAGAGTCCCCATTGGAGGACGCAGGACCTGAGGCCGATGAGCCGAACGCTTAGCTAGATTTTTCTGTTTCCAGTTTTGTTGTTTTGAAATTTTGTTATTTGAATTTCAGCATTTTATTTCAGTCTTTCTAATTCCACTGTACTTGTCAAATGTTTAATAAAGTTTTAAATTCCCGAATATTGAGTTGTGACAAATGTATATAGATGTTGTTGTGAATACCTGCTAATGGAACAACTTACTGCCGCCGTCTCAACAACGGTGCAGGCTGGACATGATCCGGTTCGACCCAATTATTTGGGATCGGGTCGTGACACATTAGGAATCACTTTCCTTTCCTCCTCAATTACTTTGATACCCAAAGATAGAAATATAATCAATTTTCTTTTCCAACCGATTCCGCAAACCAAATGAGGCCAAATAAGATAGAAACTCAAGTATAAAAATTTCCATTGGAAATAGCCTAAATATTACATGATTTTGATATTTTCTGAAATCTCAGAGCTTCCTAAGCATCTCAAATAAAAAAAAGTGTGAGATGGTGTATAATAACCAAGCTTTCACAATTTGATTTTTAGTTTGAGCTCTCTAGCCTAGTGGTATTAGAGCGGACATCCGGAGGGACCGGCAAAACTCGAGTCCCCCAATTGTGTGTGTGCGTGGGATTTAAAAAAAAAATCGATTTTAAGTCTGTGATTCTAGAAACACTTCAAAATAAGAAAGCTGTCATTGGAACACTTAGGCCTCGTTTCGTTAGCCGAAAGGAAATCAATTCTTGGTGTTTCATTTCCTTTGGAAACTTAGACCTCCTTGCGGAAAGTAAAAGAAAGGAAATCAAATTTTTTCGGTCTTTTCTTTCCTTTAAAAAATAATATTTATATTTTTTATATCGTTTTTCTTTTTCTGGTGAAAATGTCAAAAAAAATCAGAAGGAAAAATAAACACTTAAAGTCTGTAAAGTGAATCCTTGCTTAGATGAATGGGACCATTTTTTTTTTTCATATTTTGTTTTCCATTGGAGATCATTTTTCTTTCCTCCTCAATTTCTTTGGCATTTAAACATAGAAAAATAATGACTTTCCTATCCAATCTTATGATTCTGCCAACCAAACGAGGCCTTACCGTGCTCCAATGACACGATCTGGACCAAGAGAGAAGGAAAATGAAGGGGATTGTGGATATATTTTACCCTAAGCGAAATTTAGTTCCTTTAAGTAAGAAAATTGTGTTTGCATGACTAGTAAATTTAACTAGGTTATAAACTAGGATATATCTTTCATCTTTTTTTTCCAAGATTTTTTTTCCAACTTTTAACCTTTTTAGAGTGTTTTTTTTTGCTTCTTCAGCTTTTTTTTAATCTTTTTTTTTTAATTTTTAAGAATGATTTTTTTTTTTTTTGTATTTTTTCAGTTTCTTCATCTTTTTCATTTTTTTAAGAAAGTTTTTTTTGGTCTTTTCCAGTTTTTAATCATTATTTTCCATTTTTTAGTTTATTTATTTATTTATTTCTCCAAAAATATTTATATACTCGTCAAACATGAAAATATAATTTTCCAAAATATTTAATTCCAGAAATTTTGATTACTAAAAATATAGAAATTTGGTTATATATAATATTTTTCGTACCAAATCTTGATGGAATTTTCTGCATGCCAAAATTTGTCTTGATGGCAACATAATGTGAAAAAAAATGTAAATATAACAAAAATTTGTTGCCATCAAGATTTGGACCAAGAACCTCTAAAATAGAAGCTTAAAATTTGTTGCCATCAATGTTTTGTTTGATAAAAAAGACACATGATGCATACTATTTCTATTATATATAAATTCATGATGGCGTTCTCTTTCGTCTCAGGGTCCTGGATCGTCGTCCGGCCTACCTTGAGCCACGGTCGTCCATGCTAAGAGAATTAGGGTTATGCTCTTAAAAAGAATATTGTTTTTTTACGAGAGAACAACTGTGCAGCTACCACTATGCTACAGGCGACGGTCGACCGGCGGCGGATGGGCCGGCCGTCGAGCAGGACGGGTTCAGGGTAAGGTAGGGACAGTGCTAGCTCGCGGGCAGACGTGGCAGCAGGAAGCGGAGCAAAGAGTGAGGGTGAAAAAGAGTGAAAGGACGAAATTAATTATCATTCTACTTTTTTTTTTTAACATCAAAAGACAAAAATAAAATAACTTTTATTCCAAAGTCCATCACTTTTCTTTTCCAAAGTTCAAACAAAGACATAAAAATAAATAACTTTTTTTCCTAAAGTCTTTTTCCAAAGTCCAAACAAAGACATAAAAAAGTAATACTATTTGTATCTCCAAATTATTCCTCCAAACCATTCCTTCAAAAGTTATACAATATTGGGTGTATATTAGGTGTCATATGACATAGCATATATTAAACAAAAAAATTAATTATTCTTTTTTTAATGTTAATATTAATATTAATGTTAATATTATTGATTTTTGTTAACGTTAATATTAGTTTTAATGTTAATGTTAAAATAAATTTAAATTTTAATGTTAATTTTAAATTTGAATTTTTGCAATGTCAGCTGCCACATCAACATACTACGTAAGCTGTCAAAAAAGGACGATTTGGAGGGACAATTTTCTAAAGCACTGATTTCGCCAAACAAACTTAGAGCTTAGGAGAGAGAAGATGATGAAGTTCTATACGACGGCGCTACATGGCCCGTCTGCGGGCTAGCCCGCGGCCACGCGGCGCTCCCCCATTGGCAGGGCGCCGGCATGGGCCCCACGCGAATAGGGAGGGAGCCAATGGGGGAGTGCCACGCTGGCGTGCGGGCTAGCCCGCCGGCGGGCCAAATATCATTTTCGATTTCTATAGGTAAATTATAAGGACACAGCACATTTTGATCGGGGCTGTCCAAGTACGTTTTCCATTATTTACAAGTTTGTCATTTCCAAGTGGTAAGTATAAAAGATAAGTCTTATCATTTTTCAGTGTTCTAAATTTCGGTCTAGGCGGCCGCCTAGGCGGCGCCTAGGCGCTAGGCGGCCGCCGGCCGCACCGAAAACTCCCTAGGCGGCCGGCGGCCGCACCGAAAACTCCCTAGGCGCCAGTCCTAGGCGGGTTTCGGCCTAGGCGGAACCTAGTCGGCCGATTTTATTTTGAAAATTTTCAAAAATTTTTGAAATAATCAGATCTGAAATTTTTGAAAAAAAAAATCTGAAAAAATCATATCAAAATTTTTTGAAAAAATCAGATCTGAAAAATCAGATCAAAATTTTTTGAAAAATTTAGATCTGAAAAAATCAGATCTGAAAAAAATCAGATCTGAAAAAATCAGATCTGAAAAAAAAAATTATATTTACCTGCTGGCGCCGCCACCGCCGTCGTCGCCGCCGTCGTCGTCTTCTTCACTGACTGCTAGTGTTGGCTGATGTTGTTACTGCTGTTGGAGGGGAGGGGAGGGCCGGGGAGGGTGGGGAGGAGGAAGGAATCGGAGAGGAGAGGAGGAAGGGATTGGAAAGGAGAGGAGATGAGAGCTGTTGTTTGCAGTCTCTCTCCTCCCCTCCCCCTTTTATAAAGTTAACCAAAAAAAAAAACCTGAAAAAAAAACCCACCTCCATGATTCGAACCGTGTTCTTTCCTATGAAGGCTTAAACATAGCTATGCTAGCCATAAGAGCCCATAAGACTTTTGTGTATACATGCTACATATATGTTATATATACATATATATATACACTAGCCAAAAAAAAAAAAACAAATCGGCGCCTAGGCGCCGTCTAGGCGCCCTAGGCGCTAGGCGGGTGCTCAGCGCACCGATTCCGCCTAGCGAAATCTATAACATTGTAATTTTTGTTTTCTTCCTCACTCTCCATTCCTCACAAGAAGAAGAAGAACAAGAAGAAAAAAAAACCAAGAACAAGAACATCAATTTTTGCAAAACTAGTTTATTTTAATTTTTTGATCTCTTCTAATTTCTCAGATCTCTTTCTCCAAACCCTACTTTATTTTTCTTCTTCTTGTTTGGACATTATGGATGAAACCCTAGTTGTAGAAGAAATTAGGTTATCAAATATTAAATCTATTAGTCTATTAACAAAATTTTCTTTATTAATAAAAGAATTATGCATGAAATCTTAGTTGTAGAAGAAAACTAGGGAAGAAATCATAGTTGTAGAATAATTGGATTCATATCATGACTGCCACAATTTCTGACAGTCCTAGAAGTATTGAGGACTGCCAGAAATTGTGGCAGTCTTGAAATAGACTCGATGTACAACAGGACTGCCACAATTGCTGATAGTCCAAGAAGTAATGAGGACTGCCAGGAATTGTGGCAGTCTTGAAATAGAATTAGAACTGCCACAATTTCTGGCAGTCCTAGACATATTGAAGACTGCCAAAAATTGAGGCAGTCCTGAAAGATACTGCCACAATTTCTGGCAGTCCTAGACATATTGAAGACTGCCAAAAATTGAGGCAGTCCTGAAAGATACTGCCACAATTTCTGGCAGTCCTAAAGTCGACATTTCCGAATAAAAACCGAATAAAAAAACATGTTAGAGTTTATTTCAATCTTGATAATAGAGTGAAATATGCATTTAGGATATATTTTCATGTATTCTTTGTGAGGAAAGAAATATTTAACCTTTATTTCCATACATTTTAGGGTTTATTTAATTTTTTGGGTGCCATCGAAATTGGAAAAGAGAAGAAAACTAGAATTTTTATGGAGATGGTGATGATAGAAATGGTGGAGAAGAAGAAGAAGATGAGAAAAAAAACTAGGATAACCTTTATTTCCATACATTTTAGGGTTTATTTAATTTTTTGGGTGCCATCGAAATTGGGAAAGAGAAGGAAACTAGGATTTTGATGGAGATGGTGATGATAGAAATGGTGGAGAAGAAAAAGATGAGAAAAAAACTAGAATTTTGATGAAGATGTGAGAATGAAAATGGTGGAGAAGAAGAAGATGGATAGAAGATGAAGAAGGAGAAAGTTAGAGTTTGTGAAGAGAGAGGGTGAAATTTAGAAATGAGAGTGATTTTTTGGATTTGGGGGACTCTGAGATTTGGACAGCCCCCCTGAATGGAATATTTTGATGTCCTAGTAAAAGTTCCTCCCAACCTGGCTAGTCCTAATCCTGGCTAGCACAGATCAAAAAGATATGTGCCCTTATAATCAGGCTTTCTATATAATATAAATGGGCTAAATTACAACTTGATACCCTCAACTATTCTACATTTTCAACTTAATACCATAAACTTTGATAGGTACTAACTTAATACCCTCTTTCAACTAATATTTTCAACTTTGTACCCTCCGCCATCCTGACCGTCAGTTTCAACGTTAAATAATAAAAATAAAAATAAAATAAAATACTAATTCCTAAACTACCCCTCCCCTCACCCTCACCCTCACCCTCACCCTCCACCAGCAGCCCCCTACCCCACACCGGACACCCCACCCTCCCCGCGCCGCCTTCGTCGTAGGGCTGCGTGTCGCCTCCATCGTAGGGCTGCTCCCCCCCCACCCCCCACCCCCCAAGCTCAGCCGACCCCTCACCCCCCCGACGCTACCGCCGCCGCCGCCCCAAGGCCCGCGCGCCCCACCACCGCGCGCAGCAACCCCCCTCCCTCCGATCATGCCTCCGCCGCTGCTACGCCCCTCGCGCCTCCGCTGCTGCTCGCCGCCGGGCTCGCCGTGCGTTCATCCGCCGCTGCTGCTCGCCGCGTGCTCAGCCGCCCTCGCCGCCGCTGCTGCTCACCGTCGGGCTCGCCGCGCGCTCAGCCGCCCTCGCCGTCGCTGCTGCTCGCCGCCGAGCTCGCCGCGCGCTCAGCCGCCCTCGCCGTCGCTGCTGCTCGCCGTCGGGCTCGTCGCGCGCTCAGCCGCCCCCCACGTGCACAACCGCCCCCGCCCGCTCGCTGCTCACCGCGCGCTCGCGCCTCCAGCAGTCGCTGCTGTTGTGGCTGTGCAGCTCCCTCTCCGGCCGCCGGCGCCGGAGCAAGAGGGGGGGGGGGGGGGCTGCCGGAGAGAGAGGGGGAGGGTTTTTTTTAAAGGGTATTTTTGTCATTTTTTAACTCAGTTAATACCGTTTTGGAAGAGGGTATCAAGTTGATGTCTATTAAAGTTTAGGGTATTAAGTTAAAAATGTGGAATAGTTGAGGGTATTAAGTTGTAATTTAGCCATATAAATGTAGTACAAGTAATATACGAATAGTAATTCATGAGAAAATAATATAGGCTAACAGACTAAAATACTCTAACAATTCGTGCGCACAAAACGTGAATAATCTCAAAATACAATTTTAACTAAGATTCCTCGCATCTTTATAAAATAGTATAGGGCTAATAGAGTAAAATACTCCAACAATTTTCGCCATCATCAAAACAAAACCACCTACCAACGGCGCTCCGACCACCACCAAGCTCCAGCTCCGGCGCGCTCAGAAGTCCTTGAGCAGCTTCCGCACCTGCTCGAGCGTCACGAACAGCACCACGGTGAACGGCCCCTGCCGCGACACCGTGGGGACGAACCCCTTGTACAGGGCCATCGGCCCCTCCGCCCTCACCGTCTTCATCGCGCAGTCGAGCGCCCCCGCGTACGGCGGCGGCATCCCCCTCTCCACCCTCATGTTCATCACCCTCGTCTTCACCACGTCCACCGGGTTCGACGCCGCCGCCGCCACCAGCCCCGCCGCCAGGCTGGCCGCCACGTGCGTCCCCAGCCCGTCCCCCATCGCCCCCCTCCGCAGTATGCTCTCCTTCACCTGGTCGTACGTCGACAGCTGGCTCGCGGTGACGATCATCGCGCGGTTCACCGTCAGCGAGCTCCCGCGCCAGAGGGACCCGACCCCCTCGGCCCGCACCATGCGCGAGATCGCGTCGGCGGCGGACCGGTAGTTGCGGCGCTCCGCGGCGGGGAGGCGGCCGTCGGCCTGCATCCGGACCATGGCGACGTCGGCGGGGTTGCCGACGGCGGCGCCGATGCCGCCGGCGAGGAGGCCGGCGGCGATCTTGCGGGGGAGCGGGAAGCGGCCGCTCTCGTCCGACCAGCGGGTCTTGAACACGTCGTACAGCCCCATGCGGGTGGTCGAGTAGAGCGTCTGGCGGAGCACGGTGGCGGAGACGCCGGAGAACAGCGCGGCGGGGCCCTCGGAGCGGAGGATCTGCGCGCCGACCGCGATCGGGCCGGGGCGGGGGGGAGCGCGGAGCCGGACCGGGTTCGGGGGGGCGAAGGATCCGGCGGCGGCGGCGTGGGGGAAGGCGAGGGCGGGGCGGAGGCTGGCGATCGGCGGGGCGACCGCCGCCGCCGACTCTCCCTGGAGCTGCATCCGGACCTTGATGAGGTCGAGGGGGTGCGTGGAGCATCCGGCGATGACGGACGCGATGCCGCCCTCGACGAAACCTTTCAAACCCATGGATGATGGAGACGACGAAGAAGAAGAACCAACCCAAAAAAAAAGAAAAAAAAAAATTACTTTTTTTGTTGATTATTATTACCACTTGGGGATGGAGTTCATCTCGCTGGAGACCAGGAGATGGGAGTGGAGGGAGAAGGCTATGGAGGAGGAATGTGGGACGCTGGGCCTTTGAGACATGCAAATTTCTTTGGGGGTTTGGAGACGAGTTCGGAAAAGGAAGGGGAAATTGCTATTTATAGATGGGAGAAGGAACGGGGGGCATCAGCTGGTGGCGGTGGGATCCTAAGAAGGAAAGGTTCTTATTTACTTGGCCTAAAACGCGGGATTCTTGGATGCCCTAAATTTAGGGTTTCGAATATTATGAGGAGAGATCAGCCGTTGGAGTTTTTGAATTGGGCGGTCCTGATATTTTTGCAGTGTTTGTGGCCACTGGGATCGATCCTTGTTTGGTGTTGGGGCGTGTGGGCCCGGCATCGGAATTGTGACGCAGTGTGTGGTGGATGGGCTGGCTGGCTGGCTGTTGGTATCGGGCTCGACAGGTGGAGGAGTGACGGTGACTTATGGGCCCCGCGGAGGAAACTTCTCCCGGACCGTCCCGCACTGTTGCAGGCCCACATTTCGTCCTACCGGCCTGCCACGTACCGTGTAAAAACTAAGATCCAACTGATTGATTGGCACCAGATATTATATTACTGAGTTATGTTAACATGTGCGAAAATATATTAATATATATTAATAAATATATATATTTTATATTAAAACGAGCATTTGGATAATTCGGTTCAAACCGAACCGAATAATCGAAAATCGAATTGGACCGAAAATTGAATATGCAAAACCGAAATCAAACCAAATTGGTCCATAACTAAATCAAACCGAACCGAATGAAATCGGTTTGATTTTTGATTTATTTGATTTTTCAGCTTATTTGTCTTTTTTTGTTAATATATATATATATATATATATATATATATATATATATATATATATATATATATATATATATATATATATATTTTGGAAGAAGGTAATTCCATTACTATTTAGAAAAATATACAAAATACAACTCTAACTCCCAAGTACCAATTTGACATCATTATCTATGTCGTGAAGAATTTCTATCTCTGACGTACTCATATTTTCGAATATGCGTTTGTTACGCTTTTTCCATATATGCCAAACAGTCGATATTAATTTGATTCTTGCCTCCTTAAACCATTGTCTTCCATTTCTGCGCTCTTGCTGGATAGACTCAATCACATCTAAAGATATTCCTTCCATTTCCGCGAGTAATCTTCATTTTTTGGCTCTGCTGCAACCAAAGTTTCCACGACACTGGACACTGCAAGAACAAGTGCCGTATGCTTTCGTACTCTTGGTTGCATAACACACATTCGTAGGCCGGGATGCTAATGCCAAATCGATGCAGCCGATCTCTAGTGACCAGTCTACCCATCATCACCTTGTCCTTGTACATCCAATATTGCATCTTCTTCGAGCCTCCTTTAAACCAGATGAACTCCACGTTAGCGACTTTGTCATGGACTTCTATGGCTATGTCGTAGACAATATGATGTACAAAGACCCCAGTGGTTGATCTCGCCCACTGCCCACCGGTCCTTCTCTCCACTTGCGTCCAGTTTAGTTCTTCTGATGGCTGCGCTGGATTGGCGTGCAATGCCATGCTTCTCCGGTCGCCATGCCTCGTCCGTTATGATACAGCTAACAGGCACCCCAACCCGAGCTCTTGTCAGCGCTGCGATACCGCCCAAGTCCACTAAGTTTCTCCGTTCAATCCATGGATCATACCAGAAATCAGTGGTACTCCCATCATGTTGGAGTGGGTGGGGTTCCCAACCTATGTGGAGAAGATCCCGGAGTGCGACGAGCGCCGTCCGATGTCGGAGAAGCTCGGGAGTAGTTGTTACTGCTGCTGCTGCCCAAAGGGGGTTCTGGACCAAGTCTGCCGAGTTCGGGCCGAACTCGGTCCCAGGCCGAGTTCTGGCCGAACTCAGTCTGGCCGTTCCAGGGTTTGGCCATCCAGTGCTGGTTGCCCCGTACAGAGTTCTGGTCGAACTCTGTGTGTCGGGGTGCTGAAGCAGAATTTTGGATGAGTTTTCATCATTGGATCTAATCCAACGGTCCAGGTTGGTGCGGGATTAGGGAGATATATTGAGTTTTCTCAACCCTAACTCATAATTGCATTGGACAACACAAGTTTGAGAGAGAAGGAGGCAAGAGTGTCATTACAACTTCGGAGAAGAAGACGGAGGATTGAAGGTCGCTGTTCGAAGGAGATCGTGTTCGGGTAATCTCTACTCGTCGTTCTCGCTCTTCGTAGCCTTGTAATCATTGTTCTTATCTCTGAGTGTTGTGGGGATCCGATTTGGATCGGGAGGAGTTTGTAGAGGGTGTAATTCTTCTATTCCATTAGTGGAGGCTTCTCAGGGTTGGACTCCGATCGTCCCGTAGTTTTTTCCCGCAAGGGTTTCCACGTCAAAAATTCTCTGTGTCTGCGTGGTTGTTTTTGTGTGCTTGTTTTTGGGTTCGTGCGTTGTTTGCTCGGTCCTCTCGCAGGTACTCTCCGGTTGGGGAAAGGTTTTCGCGCTTCTTTTCCAACAGAGTGGTATCAGAGCATAGGTTTTGTTCTAGCTGATACCAACAGAGTGGTATCAGAGCATAGGTTTTGTTCTGGCTGATACCAACAGAGTGGTATCAGAGCTTTGGGTTCAAAGGGTGTCAGGAGTTGACAGAGGAACCAGAGAGGAGAGATGGACGCGAAGCCGGTGCGCATGGTGAATCTTAATGGCACAAACTATCATTATTGGCGGAGCAAGATGAAAGATTTGCTATTTGTCAAGAAGCTGCATCTACCTGTGTTTGCAACCGAGAGGCCCAGTGATAAATCCGAGGAGGACTGGAAGTTCGAGCACATACAGGTGTGTGGGTACATACGGCAGTTTGTTGATGAGAACGTGTACAACCACGTTGCCAATATTGAGCACGCGAAGACGTTGTGGGATAAGCTGGAATCCTTGTATGCGAAGAAGACCGGGGTAAACAAGTTGTTCCTTATCCGAACGATGATGGGTCTGCGGTACAAGGATGGGGCGTCTATTACGGATCACTTGAGTGAGTTCCAGGGCGTGGTTGACCAGCTATCTTCTATGGGAGTCAAGTTCGACGACGAAGTTCAAGGACTGTGGCTGCTGTGTACCTTACCAGACTCGTGGGAGACCGTACGAGTATCTATGATCGCTTCTGCTCCAGAGGGCGTGGTCAGTCTGGAGTTTGCCAAGAGCGGGGTGTTGAATGAAGAGATGCGGAGACGTTCTCAGGGCACTTCATCCACATCCCATCACTCAGAGGCACTTGTTTCAGAGAGCCGCGGAAGGGGCAAAAGCAGGGGTCCAGGTGGTGGCAGAGACAAGAGCAGAAGAAAGTCCAAGGGTCGTTACGAGGACCCAGAGTGTTATCATTGCGGTAAGAAGGGCCATATCAAGCGAAATTGTTTCGCTTGGAAGAAGGAGAAGAAGGGCGACAAGGGGAAGCAAGAAGAGAACACTACAGCGGCGGCCTCGACGCATGGAGGCGATGTGATCGTCGTAGGTGATGAGGTCATTACTAACCTCGCCTGCGATGACAATTCTTGGCTGGTGGACTCAGGGGCTTCAGCACATGTATCTCACAATAGGGCACTGTTTGCCACTTACACGACAGGCGACTGTGGCGTGTTGAAGATGGGCAACGGAGATGTGTCGAAGGCGGTTGCCGTTGGAGATGTGCATTTGAGAACGAAGACGGGTGCGGTTCTTGTTCTCAAGGATGTTCGTCATGTCCCTGATATCCGTTTCAACCTGGTGTCGGTTGGAAGGTTGGATGACGAGGGATTCTTCAGTCTCTTCGGGAATAGTCAGTGGAAGCTTTCCAGAGGTTCGATGGTGATTGCCAGAGGAAGCAAGAAGTCCGGTCTCTACTATATGGAGGGGAGCGCAGAGGGGGCACAGGAGGTGAACGCAGTCAGTGACGCGTCTACCGAGTTGTGGCACATGCGGCTCGGCCATATCAGCGAGAAGGGGATGAGCTACTTGGTGAACAGGAAAGTGATTCCGGGGCTCAAGTCTACAAAGTTGGAGAAATGCACGCACTGTTTGGCTGGGAAGCAAAATAGGGTGTCTTTCCAGAGTCACCCAAGTTCGAGGAAGCCGGCGTTGCTCGAGTTGATTCACTCGGATGTCTGCGGTCCTATGAGGGTAAAATCTCTTGGTGGTGCTTCTTACTTTGTGACTTTTATTGATGACTGTTCCAGAAAGGTTTGGGTCTATGCCTTAAAGACCAAGGATCAGGTGCTGCCTACTTTCAAGGAGTTTCAGGCCTCCGTTGAAAGGGAGACGGGCAAGAAGTTGTTGTGTGTTCGGTCCGACAATGGCGGCGAATACATCGGTCCCTTTGATGCGTATTGCAGAGAGCAAGGGATACGACACCAGAAGACTCCGCCAAAGATACCTCAGCTCAATGGTGTAGCGGAGCGCATGAACAGGACACTGATGGAGAGGGTGCGGTGTTTGCTGTCAGAAGCAAACTTGCCGGGCAGTTATTGGGGTGAGGCTCTTCTCACAGCTGCTTATATTATTAATTTGTCTCCTAGTGCTCCTTTGCAGGGTGATGTGCCTGACAAAGTATGGTACGGCAAGGAGCCGTCATACAGTCACCTGCGGGCGTTTGGTTGTAAAGCCTTCGTGCATGTACCGAAGGACGAGAGGACCAAACTTGAGCCGAAGACGAGGCGATGCGTCTTTGTCGGCTACGGTCGGGATGAGTTTGGCTATAGACTCTACGACCCAGTGGAAGGAAAGCTCTACAGAAGCAGGGACGTGGTGTTCGTCGAGGATCAGACCATGACCAACACTCAGGATTCCGAGACGCCTTCTGAGGCTGAGGAATTGCCTGAGTTAGAGTCATTTCGCTTCGAGCAGTTTCCAGAGGACATCGCGGAGGATCCAGTTATGGGGGAGCCGGTACACGGAGTTGCTCCCAACCTTGATCATCAGCATGCTGATGGTGGTCAGGGTGTCCCTCAGGAGGATGAGCATGCCGGAGAGGTAGTTCCTGAAGGGGAGGAGGCTGTCGATATACAGCCAGCACCAGTGGCTCCACTGAGAAGGAGCAACAGGGATCGTCGACCATCTACGAGATACTCGCCGGATGAGTATGTGCTACTGACTGACGGGGGAGAGCCCGAAAGTTTCGCAGAGGCTATGGAATACGAACACAGGCAGGAGTGGATGGTGGCTATGCAGGAGGAGATGAGTTTCTTGCACACCAATTCTACTTATGATCTGGTGCGGTTGCCAAAGGGCAAGAAGGCTTTGAAAAATCGATGGGTGTTCAGAGTGAAGCAGACGGATGATGCTACTCGCCCTCGATACAAAGCGAGGCTGGTAGTCAAGGGCTACGGTCAGCGGAAAGGCGTGGATTATGATGAAATCTTTTCGCCTGTCGTCAAGCATTCGTCTATTCGGGTGGTGCTAGCATTAGCAGCCAGTTTCGACTTGGAGGTCGAGCAGATGGACGTGAAGACGGCGTTCCTCCACGGTGATCTTGAGGAGGAGTTGTACATGGAGCAGCCGGAGGAATTCTGTGAGAAGGGCAAGTCACATTTGGTCTGCCGGTTGAGGAAGAGCTTGTATGGTCTGAAGCAGGCTCCGAGGCAGTGGTACAGAAAGTTCGAGTCGTTTATGGGGGAGCATGGTTATGCACGGACGACGTCGGACCATTGTGCATTTGTGAGGTATTTTGCCGATGATAATTTTATCATCTTATTGCTCTATGTTGATGATATGCTATTAGTGGATCGGAATGCCACTAGGATAGCGGAGTTGAAGCGCCAACTGGGCGCGGCCTTCTCTATGAAGGATTTGGGCGCAGCGAAGACTATTCTTGGGATGGAGATCAGCCGAGAGAGAGAGTCCAAGCTGCTACACTTGTCCCAAAAGAAGTACATTCACCGGGTACTTCAGCGTTTCGGGATGGACGGGTCGAAGAAAAGTGAGTTCCCCCCTCGCGGCTCACTTTAAGTTCACTGAGGAGCAGTGTCCATCTACCGAGGACGAAAAGGAAGATATGGAGCGGGTTCCATATGCCTCAGCTGTGGGAAGCCTTATGTATGCCATGGTGTGTACGAGGCCAGATATTGCTCATGCAGTTGGTACGGTTAGCAGGTATCTTTCGAATCCTGGAAGGGTACACTGGAGTGCGGTCAAGTGGATTCTACGATATCTTCAGGGCACTGCTGGTTGGAGACTTTCCTTTGGTGGTGACGAGCCGAAGCTGGTTGGGTATACCGACGCTGATATGGCTGGAGATGTAGACACGAGGCGATCGACTTCAGGCTACGTGATGATGTTTGCGGGAGGAGCAGTGTCGTGGCAGTCGCGGTTGCAGAAGTGTGTTGCCTTGTCGACGACGGAGGCGGAATACATTGCGACGACGGAGGCTTGCAAGGAGCTGTTGTGGATGAAGAAGCTGTTGCAGGAAATGGGACTGAAGCAAGAGCAGTATACTTTGCTTTGCGACAGTCAGAGTGCTATCCATCTTGTGAAGAATCAGACGTTTCATAGCCGGTCCAAGCACATCGAGACTCGGTATCATTGGATACGGGATGTGGTTGAGAAGAAGGACGCGGAGCTTGAGAAGGTGCATACAGATGACAACGGAGCTGATATGTTCACGAAGATTCTATCAAGGGGGAAGTTTGAGTACTGCAGGCAGATCGTCGGGATGACGACGTCCTCCCCATAGTTGTGAAGGGGGAGATTTGTTGGAGTGGGTGGGATTCCCAACCTATGTGGAGAAGATCCCGGAGTGCGACGAGCGCCGTCCGATGTCGGAGAAGCTCGGGAGTAGTTGTTACTGCTGCTGCTGCCCAAAGGGGGTTCTGGACCAAGTCTGCCGAGTTCGGGCCGAACTCGGTCCCATGCCGAGTTCTGGCCGAACTCGGTCTGGCCGTTCCAGGATTTGGCCATCCAGTGCTGGTTGCCCCGCACAGAGTTCTGGCCGAACTCTGTGTGTCGGGGGGCTGAAGCGGGATTTTGGATGAGTTTTCATCATTGGATCTAATCCAACGGTCCAGGTTGGTGCGGGATTAGGGAGATATATTGAGTTTTCTCAACCCTAACTCATAATTGCATTGGACAACACAAGTTTGAGAGAGAAGGAGGCAAGAGTGCCATTACAACTTCGGAGAAGAAGACGGAGGATTGAAGGTCGCTGTTCGAAGGAGATCGTGTTCAGGTAATCTCTACTCGTCGTTCTCGCTCTTCGTAGCCTTGTAATCATTGTTCTTATCTCTGAGTGTTGTGGGGATCCGATTTGGATCGGGAGGAGTTTGTAGAGGGTGTAATTCTTCTATTCCATTAGTGGAGGCTTCTCAGGGTTGGACTCCGATCGTCCCGTGGTTTTTTCCCGCAAGGGTTTCCACGTCAAAAATTCTCTGTGTCTGCGTGGTTGTTTTTGTGTGCTTGTTTTTGGGTTCGTGCGTTGTTTGCTCGGTCCTCTCGCAGGTACTCTCCGGTTTGGGGAAAGGTTTCCGCGCTTCTTTCCCAACACATCCTTCATTACACGCTCGACATGCGACTGCACCTTCCCGCGGTATAGCAAAATAGTTTTGAATGTCACGGACCCGTTGCTTTTAGACTGCATAGCCCAGAAAATTGTTCTCTCTTACATACTTGGAACGAAAACGAAATCCAAAATCGATAAGAATATTTTCGAAAACCGAAACCGAATAAGAATATTTAGTATTTTCAAAACCGAAACCGAACCGACGATTCGGTTCGGTTCGATTTTAGGTCCAAACCCGAATAATGCTCACCCCTATTTTACATTAGTATTTATACAAACATTTTTTTTTCTCGATATAGTTTTTACTTAAAATACACATTAATAAATATAAAATATACATGTAAAGTATCTATATAAAATATACACTTATTAATAATTTAATATGTGTCTTTATGGTATTATATTAATAGAGGGAGATTCCTTTATTGTTCACAGGATCTTCAAGGGTGAAGACAATCTGGTTCCGTAGAGATCTAAAGAACTAATCAAATTAATCCGCGAAGAGTTACACAAGATTGATATATCTGTGGAGTTTGTTTTCACTCGTAGAACTGGCAACATGGTTGCACATGGATTAGCCAAATTTTCTTTGAGTAATCTCATCAATTTTGACGAGAAGGATACCCCTGAATGTATTGCTCAGTTGGTTGCACATGAGACTGTTGCCTAATGTTGAATAAAATCTTTTCCCCATTTCAAAAAACCATATAATACTTGTCATATTATTATTTTTCAGAAATATATGATATTATTTTTCAGAAAGATAATCAAATAATAGATCTCGTTTGCCCAATAAAATCCTTTGAGTAAATATATTAGTTACTTTACTGCATGTTCAAAATAAAATAAAATAAAATAAAAAACTGTCCCAATACCGCAAAACAGATCTATACTACCACATCAGCAAACTATATAGAAACTAAAAAAACTAATTGAGACGGAAAAAAAATATTTAAAAAAAAATCTAAACTAATAAATATAGTTTGTATTATTTTTGTAGTGCCACGTTTATTGTATTTGATTTAGTTCTAACCAAGCAAATATTTTTAAGAAGGAAAACAAAGAAAAAAGAAGACGAGCACCAGGGGGCAAGACACCTTCCTATGTTCTCGATATGTTACTATATAGAGAGAAGTATTCTATTACATACTTAATATTCTATGACAAATTCACAAGTAATAATCTATTTAATAAATATAAAATCCTTTTCCAAATACAGATACACTCCCGTGAGCTTTGGCTATGTTGTTTATCAATACTGCGATAAGTATTGTTTTACTCACGCTAGTTCCTCCATGGCGATAAAGAGAGAAAAGATCCACCATCTTAATCCATGTTTCAAAGATAAATAATTTTGTATTTAACTGTATAAAGATAAAATAATTTTGTATCTAAACTGTATCTAACTGTATAAAGACAGACGTAGATCTATGAACATGTGATATTATACGAGTATCTACAAGATAAATATTATCAACGTGTTCTCCAAAAATGTTAAAAAAATTTCAGAGAGTAACTCGGACTACTGAAACACTTACGCCTCGTTCGGTTCGCAGAATCTTCGGGTTGGAAAAGAAAAGTCATTACTTTCCTATGAAAGTGATTCCCAATGGAAGAAAAATTAGGGGGAAGTGATTCCATCAATCCAAGCAAGGAATCACTTTCCCATATCGAAGTAATCACTTTCCTTTCCACATTCTTTGGCATTTCTAAACATCGGAAAGGAAAATCAATAGAAAATAAAATTTTCCAAAGGAAAGAAAATGACAAGAAATTGATTTTCTTTTCCTTCCATTCCGCGAACCAAACCAGGCCTTAATTCCAGTCCCGTGGTTTTAAATTAAGGTTGCGTTTGGTTCATTGTAATGTAATCGTAATGGAATTGGATTTGTAATGTAATTGAGTTTGTAATGTAACGGAATTACAATTACATTACTATGTTTGGATGAAGCATGTAATCAAACCATGTAATGTAATGTCAATTACATTCATATGTTTGGTTTACCATGTAATGTAATTAAGTTTCTAATTTAATATTTTTTAAATACAACATAAAATTAAAAAAGTGGATCACTAAAATTTTTAAAAAATTAAAAAAAAAACTAAAAATAAATAATAAATAAGGAAAAAATGGTTTGTTTTCTGCTAAAAAAAGACCAAAAACGAAAAAAATGACAAAAAATAAAAAATACAAAAAATGACAAACGAACAAAACAGAAAGAAAAAAACAAAAAATGAAAAAGCGATAAAAAAGAAAAACGACAAAAAAAAATCAAAAATGTGAAAACCATAAAAAGTGACCAATAATGATAAAAAAATGACTAAAAACAAAAAAATGGACAAAAAACAACAATAAATGAAAGGAAACAAAAGATGAAAAACGACAAAAGCAACAAACAAAAAGGAAAAAAACGAGCATAAACGACAAAAAAAAGTGAAAAAAGACCCCAAAAAAAAGCAAAAAATGTTAAAAAAAAGCGACAAAAAACGTGCAAAATCGACCGAAAACGATAGAGGACAATAAAAACATGAAAAATGTCAAAAACGTACAAGATCGACAAAAATCGATAAATAACATGCAGAAATGGCAAAAAAATGTGCAAAATCGGCAAAAAAACGATAAAAAAGGTAAAAAATTGACAAAAACGATAAAAAAAAAAGCGTACAAAAGGCAAAAGACGTGCAAATAAAGCAAAACCAATAAAAAAGTGCAAAAACGACAAAATATGTACAAAATCGACAAAAAAGATTTAAAAGTGCAAAAGCGACAAAAAAGGCCAAGAATGTGCAAAAACGACCAGAAATCAAAAAAAGGCCTAAAACGAGCAAAAACGACAAAAAATAAACAAAAACAAACAAAAATGACAAAAAACAAACAAAATCGACAAAAAAAATTTAAAAAGTGCAAAAGCGACAAAAAATGGCCAAGAATGTGCAAAAACGACAAAAAAAAAGGCCCAAAACAAGCAAAAACGACAAAAAATAAACAAAAATGACAAAAATAAACAAAAACGACAAAAAAAAAAAACCAAAAACTAAAAAAAAAAAGGCTAAAAACAAACAAAAACGACAAAAAAAAATAAAAACAACAAAAAATGAACAAAAATGACAAAAAAGAACAAAAAAATGACAAAAACGACAAAGAAACAAAAACAACAAAAAACGAAAAAAAATGACAAAAAACGAACAACAACAAACAAAAAAACAAAAAATGACAAAAAACGAACAAAAACGACAAAAAATGCCAAAAAAACGAACAAAAACGAACAAAAACGACAAAAAAGAACAAAAACGACCAAAAACGACCAAAAAAAAAAAAACGACAAAAAACGAACAAAAACTACCAAAAATGACAAAAAACAAACAAAAACAACAAAAAATGACCAAAAAACGAACAAAAAGACCAAATTATAGCATACCAACCTTCCGTTTAAGTTGTAGTGTAATTGCGATTACATAGGTTTTATGATGTAATTGAGTTTAGAAGAAACTGATGTAATGTAATCAAACTTGTAATCGCGATTACATTACATCTAATTTTTTTTGTCCAACCAAACATCCGAATTAGATTGACAACGTAATATCAATTATATTACGTTGTCCAATTCTGCAAACCAAAAGAGCGCTAAATGCTTATTGTCTCCTTTTTATTTTACATACAAACAACTACTTCTCGTCCCCTTCTACTTTTCTAGGTTCAAATGAGAAATTTTTCCATGGAATTTTGATTCTCCTTTGGAGGACGCGAAGTCCTGATCATGTACCAGGTCAAGACGCGGTGCGTCATAGTTGAACTTCACCCCCACGCGGCGGAACTATTCGTGGCCGGGTGAATTTAGATTTTAAGTCGAACATTTTGGCAAAAAGTCAAAAAAAAAAAATTGGCCTTGCAAGAAGGACAGAAGAGGTGGTTTCATCAACGCTTCTACACAGAACGAGCTGGAACCGACGCGTGAATTTGACAACACGTGTCAGCCTCCAATTGGTCGGAGTATGACATTTTTCAGTCAATGGAGGGTGGCATTTTCCTTAGGAACCCCTAAATTCTAGAAAGGCAATTGATAAAGGCACTGCCTTTTTTGATCGGGGCTAGTCCGGATTGGGGCTAGCCCAATTTTTTTTGTGTTTTACTCAGGACAGTCCAATTTTTGATTTTGGGCTGTCCCAAAGTAAAATTCCCCTAAACCCAAAATTTTTCTCTCATTTGCAAATTTTTTTCTCTCTTCCTAAACCCTAATTCCTCTCTTCTTCTTCTTCCTCTTCTCCTCCACCATTTCTCCATCCCCAAGCAAGAAGATAATTTGAAATTCCTAGAAATTTTTTCCACCTAGAAATGTTCTCTTCTTCTTCCTCTTCTCTTCCAAATTTCCTTCTCAAGAAGATCGATGGCACCCAAATTCTTTCTCTATTTGTTTCCAAAATCCTAGAAATTAAATTGAAAAATTCAAGCATCCATTATATTGTTTATTTCAATTGTCTGTAGCCCATTTGAATTAAACTACATTCGGAGTGAAAAATTACCCATTTAAATTAAACACAAGTATGCAGGAACGAGAAAACTATGCGTCGACCAGGACTGCCTAATTTTCTGGCAGTCCTACAAACTGAATGGACTGCCAGAAAACTGGGCAATCCTAAGTCACAACATGTGAAACAAAGGACTGCCCATTTTTCTGGCAGTCCTTACTGTATTCAGGACTGCCAGAAAATTGGACAGTCCTACATACAGTAAGGACTGCCAGAAAAATGGGCAGTCCTTTGTTTCACATGCTGTGACTTAGGACTGCCCAGTTTTCTGGCAGTCCATTCAGTTTGTTGGACTGCCAGAAAATTGGGCAGTCCTTGTTTGTATGTGGACTGCCCAGTTCCTGGACAGTCCATGCTCACAGCAAGTTCTGTGATGGACTGCCCAGTTTCCTGGTAGTCCACATATGTATGTGGACTGCCAGGAAACTGGGCAGTCCACATACAATCAGGACTTCCAATCTTTCTTCGCGTGCGCGCGCGTGTGACAGCATGCGGGATGAATCTCAATCTAGGGTTACAAAACAGAAAAAATTTTGTAGGGACAAGAGGAATCTCAATCTAGGGTTTAGAAGAAAATTTGAGATTAGAAGAAAATTTGAGAGGAAGAAGAGAAAGAGAAGAGAAATAAAACAATTGACTTTTATACTACCTAATGGGCTAGCCCTAATAAATTTTTTCAATGGCAAACTTGTAAATAATACAAACTTACAAATGGGCTAGCCCCGATCAAATTATGCAGTGCCTTTATCAATTGCCTTCTAGAAACCAACGACGAAACTGAACCGAACCAACAACCAAACTACATTAAGAAGAGAACTATATTGTCGTCCATTATTCCGATCCCTACCCTCCTACCCTAATTTTAAGACAATAATAATAACTAATGCAAAATTCCAAAATTAGATTCTTAGTTGTGAGTTGAGGGTTTTTTTTTTTTTTTTTTTTTGCGACAATTTTTATACACACATTCACATCTCCCTCGCGGTTCGATTTCGAGATTGTCCGCATAGCCAAGAAGGTTATACCTCTCCTTGTTGTTTGATCCCGAGAACGTTCACCTAGCCAATAAGGTTATACCTCTCCTCATGGACCACAAGAGCCAGTAGAGTTCGGTGAAATAGAGGAATAAAACCAAATAGAAAATATATAATGTGTCCAATAAAGTTAACAGTACTACATTTCTCACTCGTTGCATTATGCTACCAGAAGGAGAGAGAGAGAGGGGCTTGGTTAGGGGTGCAACTCGGGCAGGTTGGGTCGGGCTTGAGGTCAACCCGAGCCCAATCCGATGAATCATAAGTCTAATCCGAGCCCAAGCCCGGCCCGACCTCGGGTTAAACATATGAAGCCCAAGACCAAGTCCGGAGGATCGGATTTGGCTCGGGTTGAATTCGGGTTGGGTCGGGTCCATCGAGTTTATCGGACTCTAATATAATATTTGAAATAATTTTAAACAAAAATAATATTAAACACATAATCAAATAGCAATAAAGTCTTGATCATTTAAAATTACAACTAAAATAAGATTTATGATATGGAGATAAAGAGTTTGGGTAGAGAAATTTAGGATTTAAACTTTTTATTTAAGAAATATGAAATATGAAATATATATATATATATATATATATATATATATATATATATATATATATATAAGTCGGGTTTCGGGTTCTTCGGGTAATCCGACACATGAATCCGGACCTAACCCAATTTTTGATCGGGTTCAAATATTTTAACCTATATCCGAGCCCGAAACCGAGTATATTCAATCCTAATCCAATCCATTAACAGATTTACCCGATCGGGTTCGGGTTTAGCCCGTCCAAGTTGCACCCCTAGGCTTGGTGAAGTAGACATGTTTGTTAAGATGTAGACTACCAGACAACCCTCTGCAACAAAAATGAGTTTGATTAGTTTGTCTAACATGGTATTCATCACATTTCGGTTAACAAGTCATTTCTATATTAATGGTGGGTTTGTTGACATTCAAAAAATTTCTTACCAGCCATTCGAAGACCAATTTTGCTTCAACAGCCTAATGTTTATGTTGAACCAACTTTTTTTTTCAATCTAATTAGTTTCTTTATCGACTATCAAGACGGGAAAATGAATCCACGTCCATTCCTCGTCTCTACTATTATAAAGGAACTTCAAAACGGCTCAATCTTGAACCGTCTAAATCGTGTATATCATCAACCATTTAAAAAAAAAATTTAAAATTAACTACCTTTCTTATCTTCTACTAGTAATGTGCACGTACAAATACACGTGAAAAAAAATGATAAAATAAATTAAATATAAATTTATTATAAAAAAATTATAAAACCAAGGATTTGAACTCAAGTAACCAAGAAAAATACATCATATCTTAACCACTTGAATTAGACTATTTAGTTGTAAATATATCATATTAGCTAGTTAAATAATTTTTAAAATAATTAGTGGAGTATTAGGTAGTTATTTAGTTTTTATTATTATGTTTTAAATTTATTCAAATGCTTGATGATATTCATACGACTTAGACGGCTTTTGTAAAGATACTAGTCACGTTCACGTACGTTGCACGTATAAAAAAAATCAATAATAGTATTAATAAAGTATATAAGACTTTAATTTAGAATAGAATATTTTAAAATATAATTTGAATATATTTGAATATGATTTGTTATGATTTTTTTTTTTAAATTTTGGATATGTGTTTGATTAGATAATGTTATATAGTTAGTTTAAACATAATTTTAATTTTAAAATATTATAGTATCTCGTGGTTTTTAATTTTTTACGTGAAGAAAGATGATTCGGTTACCCACACAGAAAATAAGAAAGGTAGTTAATTTTAAAATTTTATTTTTTTAAAAAAGAAGAAGAAAATTGTTGATGATATACACGGCTTAGACGGCTCACTTTTGAGCCGTTTTGAAGCCTCATTATTATAGTAGAGATGTGGATAACCGAACCCCCTCCCCTCACGTAAAAAATTAAAAACCACCAAATACTGAATATATTTAAAATTAAAATTATGTTTAAACTAACTACATAATATTATCTAATTAAACACATATCCATAATTTAAAAAATAATCATTGCAAACCATATTAAAATATATTCAAATTATATTTAAAATATTCTAATATAACTTAAATTTTTACATATTTTATTAATACAATTACTGATTTTTTTTTATACGTGCAACGCACATGAAGGTGACTAGTTTAACTTAACTACTGGAACACCCTCTCATTAATACCTCGTCATTAGAATATCATAAATACTTAAAACTCAAACCTCACCCTCAACCACATCTTATGATCTTAGGCCTTGTTTGGTTCGCGGAAAGGAAAGGAAAGAAAATCAATTACTTGTTTTTTTTTTTTTTTTGGAAAATTGTAATTTTCATCCATTTTCTTTTCGGTGTTTGAAAATTTCAAGGAAATTGGGAGAAAAAGTGAATCTCTAGAGTGGGAAAGTGAATCCCTCGGTGGGTGGGAGGAACCACTTTCTCCCAATTTTCCTTTCCCTTGGGAATCAGTTCCTTTCCCAAATATTTCTTTGGCATTCAAACATAAAAAAAGAATTACTTTCATTTCCTAATGCCATGATTCCATGAATCAAACATGGCCTAAGGTGCAATTCATTGTGCGAGATGTTATATATTGTACGGGCGAGCATTATTAGGTGGTTTTGGAGTTAAAACCGAATCGAAAAAGAGATTTGCTAAATATTTTTAAAAATTATAATTATGTTGCGATTTTTAAAATACTAAACCTTTATTCGATTTCAGTTTGACTTTAAGTTTTAATCCAAAATCGAATAAAACTTATACAATTATTAAATACCTCAATTTTATACATATTTTATGTATATCAACTTGATACCCTTAACTATTCAATTTGTTCAACTTGATACCCTCAACTTTATAAAATACAAGTCGATATCTAAAAAAAAAGGGACCAAATTACCCCCCTCTCTCCCCCCATCCTCCCCTTCGGCTGCCATCCCCACACCGCCTCCCCCGGCTGCCCCCACCGCCGCCCCCTCCTCCGGCTGCATCACCACCGCCTCCCCCCCCCCCCCCCACTGTGAGCCCCTTGAATTTTAGGATTTTTTTTTCAAATTTTTTAAATGAATTATTTTCGATAATTCATTTTTATTGATTATTTTTTTATCATTAAATGCTCTTTTCCATGACTTTGATTTCTGGAGCGTCAGATATGTCAATCTCTGTAAACTTCCTTCACGAGTTTGTAGTGGACAAGATTATCTTTATTTTGATATATCATGTCCCACTCAAACTTTTCCTTTGTGCACTTTTCGGGTCAATTTAGGCCAATTGATCATCTACCGTAAAATCTGATCCAACTTCCAATCTAATTTTAGGGCCCGACATCGGTCCAATCTAATCGACCCAATATATGGTTCTGATCTATTTTGAGTCTACTATGCACGTGCCACTTGCGTGCCACCCAATTGATCTCCTGCATGCTCCTATTTCATCCATGATTATAAATGACTTAAATTTGTAATTATGACTAAACCTAGCCCGAACTTGATCCAACACCCAACCAGATTTCATGTGACCTCTCTCATTACTACCCAATCATCCCACACAATTTTTCCCTCATGACACACCAAACACCAAGTGTGTCCACTCAAAATATTCAAGGGACAAACTCAAATGACTTAATATAGACACGCTTAATCCTAGCCCTCGAATTATACTCCATCAATCACCACCCTTCATTTCCTACATGGCACCCACACACCCTCACCCTCATGAGATGGTCGGCCCTAATAATTCCCAACTCTCTCTTTACTTTTGTAAAGAATCTCTCTCTCTCTCTCTCTCTCTCTCTCTCTCTCTCTTTCTAATAATAACCCTTTCTCTCTCCTACCAAATCAACTCACAGCCAACCATCTCTCTCTCTCTCTCTTTATTACACACACACCCCCTCTCCCATCACAGCAGACCCCTCTCCCCCTCATGGCCGACTTCACCATCATCATCATCATCTTCACCATCACCACATCATCTACACCATAATCTCCATCTTCCTCCTCCTCCTCCTCCCAACGTTGCAGCAGCCCCCCGACCATGCTGCCGCTGCTGCTATGTTTCAGCGAGCCGCCGCGTGCCACCTAGGCCGACCGACGCCTCCCCCACCTGCGGCGACCCAGGGCGGCCCCCTCTCGCCGCAAGCCGCCTGTGTAGCCCGCGCGCTGCAGCCATCGCAGCCGTCGCGCGTGCCAGCATGGGCCGCACGCCGTCAACCGCGCGCCGCCGCGGCAACCACCGCCGTCGTGCACCATCACGACCACCCCAATGACCTCGACGACCATGGGCTGTAACTCTTTTCCCATGAGACTTGGTCTCATTAATTATGGTCCACAACTTCTATAGCACTTGTCCACATTTCCTTATCTTTAGGGATGTGAACAAGTGGTGCCTAAGAAGTAGGCAACCATCTTTGATAGGAGATAATGGTTCTCCTGTCTATAAATAGCATATTATGGTCCCCTACTCTATTCATTCCATTCCTAAAGAATACACCATCTACAAGGAAAGAGAAAGAGTTGGAAGAACCATAAAAGGAGAAGGAGGTTTTCCTTTCATAGACAAGCATCAATGGCTGGAGGTAAATCTTTTAGATCCATTCCATATATGTCATTATTTGATCTTTTAGTTTAATTCCGCAATCATGATCAAATAATTTACATTAATTCACAACCTTAAAGCTCACCGGTATCAAAGGTGTACGCGAACACATTATGCAAATGAGGGACATAGTGGCTCAACTCAAGAAGCTCGAGGTAGAAATGTCAGATTCCTTCTTGGTGCACTTTATCCTCAATACTCTTCCGTCTCAATATGAACCTTTCAAAATCTCTTACAACACACATAAGGATAAATGGACCATCAATGAATTGATGACCATGTGTGTTCAAGAGGAAGGAAGGTTGGTGATGGAGCAAGGAGAAAGTGCAATGCTGGTTACGCAAAAGAAAGAAAAATCTCAAGCCAGTCAGAAGGGGAAGCATCAAATTCCTCCTAAAGCTGATATTAAGAAAGACGACAAGTGTTTCTTCTGTAAAAAGAAGGGACACGTGAAGAAGAAGTGTCTGAAATTTCAAAATTGGCTTGAGAAGAAAGGTAATCCTACATCTTTTGTGTGTTATGAATCTAATATGGTTAATGTAAATATCAACACATGGTGGATTGACTCTGGTTCTACAATCCATTTTTCAAATTCCTTGCAGGATATGCAAAACCTCAGGAAGCCAGTGGGAAGTGAGCAAAGTATCTTATCTGGAAATAAGATAGGCTCGCATGTGGAAGCTATTGGAACATGCTTTTTAACTTTAGCTAGTGGTTTCATTTTAGAATTACAAAAGACTTTTTATGTACCAAGTTTCTCACGAAACTTAATTTCAGTTTCTAGACTTGTACCATTTGGATATTCCTTTCAATTTTCAGAATCATCTTTCAGTTTAAATTATGAATCTGATTGTGTTGGGAATGGTATCTTGTCTGATGGTCTTTACTGTATATTCTTAAAAAATTATACTACTTATAATTCATTACATGTTCAGGCTGGCATTAAAAGATGTGTTGTAAATGAGGATTCCTCTACATTATGGCACCGGAGATTAGGTCATATCTCTATAGATAGAATTAAAAGATTAGTAAATGATGGAGTACTTAGTACTCTAGATTTCACTGATTTTGAGACTTGTATAGACTGCATTAAGGGAAAGCAGACCAACAAGTCAAAGAAAGGTGCTAATAGGAGTTCTTCCATATTAGAAATCATACACACTGATATATGTTGTCCAGATATGGACTCACATGGTCAGAAATATTTTATCACTTTCATAGATGATTACTCACGATATATGTATCTCTACATGCTTCACAACAAAAATGAAGCATTAGATGCCTTTAAGGTTTTTAAGGCAGAAGTAGAGAAACAATGTGGTAAACAAATTAAAATTGTGAGATCGGATAGAGGTGGAGAATACTATGGTAGATACACGGAAAATGGACAAGCACCTGGGCCATTTGCGAAGTTTCTTCAAGAGCATGGAATTGTTGCCCAATACACCATGCCTGGTTCTCCGGACCAGAATGGTGTAGCAGAGAGAAGAAACCGAACATTACTGGACATGGTGAGGAGTATGCTTAGCAGCTCAAAACTTCCTAGATCTTTGTGGACTGAAGCACTTAAGACGGCAGTGTATATATTAAATCGAGTTCCAACCAAGGCTGTCCTAAAGACGCCATTTGAATTATTGAAAGGCTGAAAACCGAGTTTGCGACATATGCGCGTATGGGATGTCCGTCTGAAGTGAGAATTTATAACCCACAAGAAAAGAAGTTAGATCCAAGGACCATTAGTGGATATTTTATAGGATATGCTGAAAGGTCCAAGGGATATAAATTTTATTGTCCATCTCACAGCACTAGGATTGTGGAATCAAGAAATGTAAAATTTCTTGAATATGACTTGATCAGTGGGAGCGATCAAATAAGAAACATTGTTTCTGATATTGATCATACAGAATCTCAACCTCATACTTCAAGCGATAGGTTGATTATTGTTAACAATACCCCTTAGACGGGTATAGAACAACTAATCGTTGAAGTTGAGGAAAACACTGAAGTCCAACCAGTCAATGAAGTTCCACAAGTTGTTGACGATATTCCAGTAGACCAAGTTGACCAGGAGTTTCCCGAAACCTCTGAACAACGAGTTGAACCTCATACTACCCAGGTAGATGAAGATGTAACATTAAGAAAATCTACTCGAACTAAGAGGTCAGCAATTCCTAGTGATTATGAAGTGTATCTACAAGAATCTGACTATAATATAAGGGCCGAAAATGATCCTGAATCTTTTTCACAAGCCATGAATTGCATAGAATCAGAATTGTGGTACAATGCCATGCAGGATGAGATGAATTCCATGAGGTGCAACGATGTCTGGGACCTTGTTGAGTTGCCCAATGGAGCAAAAGCCATTGGTTGTAAATGGGTCTATAAGACAAAGAGAGACTCATTGGACAACATTGAGAGATATAAGGCCAGACTTGTTGCAAAGGGATTTACTCAAAAAGAAGGAATTGATTACAAAGAGACTTTTTCTCCTGTATCCACAAAAGATTCCTTACGTATCATTTTGGCATTTGTAGCCCATTTTGACTTAGAGTTACAACAAATGGATGTGAAAACTGCATTTCTTAATGGAGATCTAGAGGAGAAGTTTACATGAAACAACCTGAAGGATTTTTCTCTAGTGATGGTAAACAATTGGTTTGCAAGCTTAAGAAATCCATATATGGTTTAAAACAAGCTTTCCGCCAATGGTATTTGAAATTTCATAACGTAATTTCTTCATTTGGTTTTGTAGAAAACGTTATGGATCAATGCATATACCTTAAGGTCAGTGGGAGTAAGTTTTGTTTTCTTGTTTTATACGTGGATGACATCTTACTTGCAACCAATGATAAGGGTTTACTTCATGAGGTGAAACAATTTCTCTCTAAAACTTTTGACATGAAGGATATGGGTGAGGCATCTTATGTCATTGGCATTAAGATCCATAGAGATAGATTTCGAGGTATCTTGGGTCTGTCTCAGGAAACCTATATTAATAAAGTTTTAGAGAGATTTCGGATGAAAGATTGTTCACCTAGCGTTTCTCCCGTAGTGAAGGGCGATAGGTTCAACCTGGACCAATGCCCGAAGAACGATCTTGAGAGGGAACAAATGAAGAACATTCCATATGCTTCTGTTGTAGGAAGCTTGATGTATGATCAGGTCTGCACAAGACCTGGCATTGCATTTGTTGTTGGAATGTTAGGTCGATATCAGAGTAATCCAGGTATGGACCATTGGAGAGCTGCAAAGAAAGTGTTGAGGTACCTTCAAGGAACCAAAGACTACAAGCTTATGTACAGACGGACGAGCGATTTAGAAGTTGTTGGCTACTCAGATTCTGACTTTGCTGGCTGCGTTGATTCACGTAAATCAACATCAGGATACATTTTTATGTTGCCCGGTGGAGCTGTATCTTGGAAGAGTATTAAGCAGACTCTGACTGCTACTTCTACTATGGAGGCTGAGTTCGTATCCTGTTTTGAAGCGACTTTGCATGGTGTATGGCTTAAGAGTTTCATTTTGGGGCTTAGAATTATGGATTATATCTCTAGGCCATTGACTATATATTGTGACAATTCAACTGCTGTCTTTTTGGCGAAAAACAACAAAAGTGGAAGTCGAAGCAAACATATCGACATTAAGTTTCTAGCCATAAGAGAACGTGTTAAGGAAAAGAAGGTTGTTATTCAGCACATCAGCACTGAATTGATGATTGCCGATCCTTTGACTAAGGGCATGCCACCAGTAAAATTCAAGGATCATGTAGCAAACATGGGACTTAGTTCCCTTATGTAGTTTCTATTGTACAAATTAAGTTATTAATGAAACTAATTTATGATGTTTTCTCATATTTATGTGTACTTTATTTTGAGAAAAACTATCTTCATTGGACCAAGAATGAACATATGGTTCATTCATTAAGTTACGTTGCCACATAAAGTATTAAGAATAAATGCACTGTAATACATGAAAGATAATGCTCATTATATAGAGTATCTATCGTCATGATTCATGTATTTATTACTTAATAATGACTATCATTGTTTAAAATATGACATTAAGTTCGAAGTGTGGACCAAGTGGGAGAATGTAACTCTTTTCCCATGAGACTTGGTCTCATTAATTATGGTCCACAACTTCTATAGCACTTGTCCACATTTCCTTATATTTAGGGATGTGAACAAGTGGTGCCTAAGAAGTAGGCAACCATCTTTGATAGGAGATGATGGTTCTCCTGTCTATAAATAGCATATTATGGTCCCCTACTCTATTCATTCCATTCCTAAAGAATACACCATCTAAAGAAAAGAGAAAGAGTTGGAAGAACCATAAAAGGAGAAGGAGGATTTCCTTTCATAGACAAGCATCAATGGCTGGAGGTAAATCTTTTAGATCCATTCCATATATGTCGTTATTTGATCTTTTAGTTTAATTCCGCATTCATGATCAAATAATTTACATTTGGTATCAGAGCTAAAATTAAGAAAATCTACTCGAACTAAGAGGTCAGCAATTCCTAGTGATTATGAAGTGTATCTACAAGAATCTGACTATAATATAGGGGCCGAAAATAAATATCTGAAAATGCAATAAATTCATCTAATTAATATTAACATGCATATAATTAAATGAATTTATTGCATTTTCAGATATTTATTAATATATAAGACTTTAAAAGAATTCATGTTTTACCAATGTAAAAACATGCAATAAAATGGATCTGATTTTCATTAAAAATTGCATGTGGGCTAAATCTCCAATTCAATCAGATACATTATCTTTATAATAGATTTTATCAAACTATTTTTACTTCATAATAAAACTATTAAATTAATTCTTCCCAAATCCTGTGGGTAAATAAAGAAGAATTTAATTTAATATTTTATTCTAATTAATTATATAAAAATAATAAAATCCCTGTGGGATAGAATTATTATGTTCATATAATTAATTAAAATTAATGTCCATTATGTGAGCCAAATCCACTTCATATATAACAATAAATAATTAAAGATGTTGTGGCTATTCTCTAATTATTTAAAATTATATGGTTCACTAGACATTCGTACTTCTTTATTTTAAGCTAATCATCAAATAATTTACATTGGAATGGATCTAAAAGATTTACCTCCAGCTATTGATGTTTGTCTATGAAAGAAAAACCTCCGCCTTTTATGGTTCTTCCAACTCTTTCTCTTTCCTTGTAGATGGTGTATTTTTTAGGAATGGAATGAATAGAGTAGGGAACCATAATATGCTATTTATAGACAGGAGAACCATCAACTCCTATCAAAGATGGTTGCCTACTTCTTAGGCACCACTTGTTCACATCCCTAAAGATAAGGAAATGTGGACAAGTGCTATAGAAGTTGTGGACCATAATTAATGAGACCAAGTCTCATGGAAAAAAAGTTACATTCTCCCACTTGGTCCACACTTCGAACTTAATGTCATATCTTAAACAAAGATAGTCATTATTAAGTAACAAATACATGAATCATGACGGTAGATACTCTATATAATGAGCATTATCTTTCATGTATTACAGTGCATTTATTTTTTAATACTTTATGTGGCAACGTAACTTAATGAATGAACCATATGTTCATTCTTGGTCCAATGAAGATAGTTTTTCTCAAAATAAAGTGCACATAAATATGAGAAAACATCATAAATGAGTTTCATGGGCGACCACCTCCTGACATTCGTCGTCCTCCCCGACACGTGAAACACACGATTCGTACATTTTGGACGAAATTCCGTCGTGACGCGCGAGTTTTGAACTCAGAATTCGTGTTTCGTCGCAACGACTTCGTACGCGTTTTTCGAGAAATCCGACCATTGGATCGTCGATCCGTTTCTTTCGTCTCCATCGGTATATACCCCTTCACCCCTGTCAAATTTCAACCGTTAATTCCGTCGTTTGATATGTCAAAATCGGCCACCAAGTTGACCCTTTAAATTGTGTACATTTTGGACAATTTTGTGGAGCCAACTTCGTGGACTCGTATCTCCGCCATCGCAGCTCCGTTTGGCGTGACACCAGTTCCTGTGCACAGCTGGTATAATCCTCTTCCTGTCCCTTAAGTTTCATTTCATTGTGAGCTTGTTTGATTGGTTGAATTTGACGCCAAAGTTGGCCGTCCGAATTCGTAATTTTTAACTTATAAAATTCTAATTTTGAACCCGGGACTCCGGATTCAAATTCTGACACCACCAGTAGACTCGTGGCGTCGTTTTAGCACGAATTCATATAAAATTTGCTTGATTTGGAGGACGTCAGCCCCGACACGCATTTCGGTACAAGGCGGGCCCCACAGTCCAAATCAACAGACCATTTTGAGATCGGCTCATCAGAATCCAATTTTGGATATACCGTTGAGTTCGTATCGTCATTCTGGACTCGTTGACATATACTTTGCTAGATTTAGTGGACATTGGCTCCGGCACGCATTTTCGTGCAAATCAGATTCCAATATCCGGGTCAACGGACCATTTTGAGATCGGGTCATCGGAATCCAATTTCGGATATACCTTGAGTTCGTATCGTCATTCTGGATTCGTGGACATATATTTTGCTAGGTTTTGAGGACTTTTATCCTGACACATTTTTCGGTGCAAAGTAGATCCGACACGGACACCGTTTTGATCCGAAATTACCTTTTTGTCCCTGTGTCCAAATTGGACTTATGGGTAGGCAATTCTAGTTATTTTGACCATTCTGGACACGTTGGTGATGGTTGTTTTATCATCCGACAACATCTGTAGACTTTTTTCCTTATATATCACTATTTGTTATGATTCTTCTCTTTTCGGTTCGTATTTTGAGATCCATACATCGAAATTGAGATCCGTCAATTCCAGTGATTTCATATCACTGAAATTGATAAGTTGACCATGTGGATGATTATAGAGACTAGCTTTGACCTAGTTTAACCTAGAGTTGACTAGGAGTTGACCAGTTGACCAAAGTCAACTATAAGTCAACCATTGACCCATTTTGACTGAGTTTGACCTATAATAGGCCTAGAAGCATAGAGTTAATGCATTTATATATATTGTTTACTCTAGAACACTAAGTAACTCTGTAAATTCATATTAGGTCTCTGTGACGTCGGTTCAGGCATAGACCCTCACTTATTGCTCAGGACAGCAGGCGAGTACATTCTCTGATAGTTTTCATTGTCTTGATATCTGCTATATCCGATTCAGTTGTAGTGTTTTACTTGATTTCCGACACGATGGTACACGAACTAGTATACGTCGGATCCTGTCATGAGATGTTATTCCTGGGTTACTATGGTATATTGGTACATTGTTCGATCTTGTTTTCGTGTACTTGTATAGACGCCGATTCCTAATGGGATTTGCTACCCTCTTAGAGAATCCCGCATCATGACGTGACATATCCGGATCCATTATACTACTCGAAGATGGGGAGTTATTAGAGGTTATGTGATCATACCCCACCATGCGTGTTTCATGTGAGTGTTAATCATACAACCCATGTATGATTAGCCAAGTGTTAGTCATACATCTCACATATGACTAGCCAGGCCATATTCCTGTGCAAGTTCCTAAGCCGATCACATAATGCTCTAATATCTCAAGGCACTGTTTATATTTACATTATACATCAGATACTACTGTACTGTTCTACATTTCAGTATCTCATACCTTGACATGTTATCCAGTTTTACATATCTTGTTTATATTCCAGTCTTGATATTTTATCTTGTATTTATTATAATTGTCTCTTATAGAATTTGTCAATTCATATGGAACTGCTGTTAGTTTATGTACTCGCTCCCATCCTGACTGGATACGTTGACAATATTTTTAGGAGTTGTTATGCCCTCATTATTGGACTACAGGATGATTCTAGAGGCGGATCTCGATATTCTTTCATCGTGAGTTGTCTTCTAGGAGTTCTAGGTCTAGTAGTTATTTTAGTTTTTGTCACGTCCCAGAACCAGAATACTGGAGAGCGGGGGCGAACATAGCCAGCTACGTATATTGAAGTGCAACTCACCTAGCTATACGGTCACGGCTGTCTAGATACATGAGGGTTTAACTACAATCCATCAGTCTCCTATGTTCAATAACAAGCCTAAATGTCTCAATCTCAAGCAAGCAAGTAAAGTTACAAGATGTAAGATCATCAAATATACAATAGTAAGGCATCCCAGACATTACATATTCAGCTGATCATGAAGCTAGTCGTTACAAAATGCGGGGACTAGCAAGAGTTCAGTAATACATGATCAACCCTAGGATTTGTCAATCATGCTACAGCCCGTAGGCAGACAGTAAATAAGGTATGCAATACGAGCTAACAGGTGCTCGCCGGCTAAACGTCTCAAAACAATAATTTTACAATAGAGTGAGAGAGCCAACAAAATAAACCCACTCGTTGTCCTGGTTACGCCTGGTGGTCACCATCGGGCTGAAAGGTCGGTAGCTCCTCTGGAGCTGCTCCGAAATCTGGCCATACAAAACCAGCTGGGTTAGATCCCAGAAAGAGCAGGTGCCACAAAGGAGGCTTCACTTAAGAACTAAAACCAGCATACCAGAACAAATATTAAAAGTAATTATGAAAGAGCCTGATAGTGATAAAAAAATAACAACAGTCATATTAGAGTACTAGGGAACCATTCAAGTAGTCAGGTCACAACCCTTAAACCAAACAAGGACCGGGATTGTAACCCTTCACCTGAATAGAACTCCGTCTCTAAATCTTGTTGGTATAGTAAAGCATAATGAGCATAACGTGGGTGCAATAAGACAATAAACGAAGAGGGGACAAAGAACTGCTCCGGAAGTCAGGTTACAACCCTTAAACAAAACAAGGACCGGGGTTGTAACCCTTCGCCTGAACAGAACTTAGCCCCTGATCTTTATTGTTAAAAGTGACAATCATGCGATCATGCTTGCAATATTCGAGCACTGAATCTACACCATACAATCGCTCACGGCCAATCAGTGACTACGGCTTTCTACATTAACTAACTAGGGTTATCCCAAGCCTCGTTACTAGCAATGTGCAGTGAGATGTTCCTCCAGCCACAAGCCCTGCAGCTAATCCAGGTTATCCAAGCTACTTGGATTCATTGAGCAATGCCTCGTTCTTTTCCATGTATTAGTGAATTTAGACATGTGCCCTACTCGTCGGCAGGCTAGAAGTCCAACAATGGTGGCCAGGATAACGGGATCGCCTGTAACTGGAGAAATCTCTCATGACTACTGAATTATTCTAGTTATTAGCATTAGCCATTTACAGTAGGTACCCCTGACCGTGGTACTCAGGGATCCCTGTCCTAGACATGATGCAAAACATTACCGGTTCATTTTGTACAAACACAATCACCCACGGTGTCCAGGCCATTCAATCTTGTCATGACATGCTAGCCGTCGCAACAGCATTCGAGATATATATCATGTCAAATTCACTGTCAAGAGTGCGCCACGACGGGCCACTATCATGTCATGTCATTCGTCAAAAGTGCACCACAACGGATCACCATCGTGTCATGGAACATATTTAAAATTAACATTTAACCTGGTATAAGCATATATGCAATAACTAAACATAAACAGGGTGCAAGAGCTGTGGAGGAATCATGCGGCTCAGGAGATAGGGGCATAACTTCCACATACGAACTCCAAATGAGGTGCTCCAAAGATATTCGGAGAGGCAAGACAAAGATCTAAAACTTTCATGTTTTAAGTTTTTCGAAATTCTGGCTAGAAAATAGCTAAACTTGGCAAAAAAGTCATTCTGTGCACTTTTTACGCCAAAAATTCAATTCTGCGTAAAATACGCAAAAGAGAAGGGTTCCAGCGTAGCCGACATAAAACATTCAGAAAACTTATTTTGGCCATAAAAACTTCATTTTAACTCGAAATGAGGTGAATCAAAAACCAATTTCATACGAAATTCCGTGCTCTTGCTCATGGAACTATTAGTTTTCGAAAATAACAAGTTTTAGTAGATCAAAACCAAGAAAACTCCATGAACTCATGAAACCCCAAAGTTATAATGTAGATCTAGAAGAATCTATCCATAAAAATCAAAAACTCCAAGTTCTAAAGAGCCTTATAATCATGTAAAGAAGAGAATGGAACAATAAAACTTGAGATCCATCATGAAGCAAGTTGCACTTGCCTAGGGCTCTTGGGTGTAGGTGGAGAGGAGTAAATGAAGAAGAAGAAGAAGAAGAAGAATTATTGAAGTGATAATGAGGAGAGAGAAGAGAGTGGGATTAATAAATGGTGAGGGTGGGGGTAGGTAGAGGTTGGTTCATAAATAAAACCAAACCAAGCCAAACCGAACCGAACCAAGCAATATAAAATGCCAAATAGACCAAGCAAGGAGTCATGCAATACGAGTCAAAATACGTACACGTATACCAAAATACGTAATACGAACCATGGTCATTACAGTTTTGTTATTTTTTTTCCTCCGTTTCATTTCTTGTCTCATATGATCCTTTGTAGATTCTAGTTATTCTAGTGATATTATTATCTTCTTGTCTTATCTTCCTTAGCATTTGTGATGTGATATAAGTACATTTATAGTTATGGATCTTTTAGATGTTGTAGTTAGTATCGGGTACTTGACAACGCTCTACCGTCGATACTGCGGCGTAGGCTGGACGTGGCCCACGTATTCGTACCCGTATATTCGGGTGCGGGTCATGACACCCACCCCCTTCCTCTGTGCGACAGCGGCAGTGGCGACGGTGGCAGCATCAGCTGTAGCAGCAGCGACGGCGGCAACAACGGTAGCGACAACAACGACAAGGTGGTGCAGCTGAGGGGCGTGGCTGCATTGGTGGCAACCGGGGTGGGGCGGGGGTGAGGATGTACAACCGGAGGAGGGTGGGGGAGAGAAAGATAGGGGTAATGTCGTCCTTTTTTTTGTTTTGGGTATCATTTTTTAAAAAAATTAATAATTGATGGTATCAAGTTGTTGAGTAAAAAAAAGTTTAGGATATCAAGTTGAATAGTTGAGGGTATCAAGTTAAAATTTAGCAAACTTTGGTAGTTTAACAACTAATTCAATTTTGGATCCAATTTTGAAATACCACAAACATATATATATATATATATATATATATATATATATATATATATATATATATATATATATATATATTATAATATTTAATATAATTCAACCACAATTTTAATTTTGGACCGACCCATTAAACAATAAAAAAGCAATCCAACAAACCGAATAAATTGAATAAACCGAAATGTAATCGTTTCGGTTCAGGACTAATTTTGGTTTGGTTTCAATTTTAGGTTTTTAGAATTTCGGTTTATGCAATTTTGACTATTTTGGTTCCCTAAAACCCAATAAACCGTACCCTCATTCCTATTCTATTGTTAAACTCGAGTTTACCATTGTTGTTAAATTTTATAAAATTACATAAACGATATCCTTTTGCTTAAAATGAAAAAAAAAAAAAAAAAAAAAAAAAAAAAGAGAGAGAGAGAGAGAGAGAAACCAGGAACGTTTCCCTTACTTTTCCCACATTTCAAACCAACAAAACGCACTTCTCAAAGAAGATTGTGATTTATATTGCCTGAGAAACTAAGTACTGACACAACATCGAGATGTTAGTTCTTTCCTCACCCACCCATCATCGTCACCATCCATACGTCTATTTCTTTCCACACCCATCCATCATCGTCACCATCCATCGTTAAACCCACTCTCATGATCTCATCAAATTCTCATTCTCTCCTTCCCCAAGGGATATTACTTATTAGGCCATCTCCAATGGGGATTTCTAAAACCTATCCTAGTTGGTAGAGTTTCTACATGAAAATTTTACACACAAAACTTTTCAGTGTAACTTCATTTCTATCGTACATGTAGAAATTCTCAAAAAAACTCTTCATCCTACATCTACATCACCCCACATAGGATAGAAATTGGATAAAAGAAAAAAAAAATTATTTCTACCATAGGAGATAGAAACCCCGATCGGAGATGACCTTATAAGAAATTATTCAATGGGCCGAACTTACCACGCGACAATGAAGTCTTAACTTTCCACCAATAGTGTAATGACATACATCTCCACACTTCCAATGTCACTATCGCCTGACATGTCACAACACTACTGGTGGAGAGTCAAAGGTTACCACCTCGGCACACTAAATATTATGTGAGGGGTTCACCTTCTTTTTGGACTGAGTTGTCGCCTCACATAATTAGAAATTTAAAATATAAATTTTAACTAATTTTTTAACTGCCTAATATTATCTAACTATAACCGAACACCTCTAACTCATGTGGTTAAGATATGAGACATATTCCAGGCTGATGGGATTCGATCCCCACGTAACAAACGTACGTTATTTATAACAAATTGTAATTTAAATTTTTTGTAATAAAAAAAATTACGGCGTGCAATGCACTAGTTTCTAGTTTGCAAGGCTCTTCTATGTTTTTGTTGTTGTTGTGTAACTGCCAATATTACAAGCTTATAGAACGCCCCAACAAAATTGAATCCGTGCCAAAAAGAAGCTATCTTAAACTGTAAAGAGACACAAATCCAAAAGAAGAACAAGATACTATAGTGCAAAAGAGTAAGACTTTAAATCTTGAGAATTTTTGAAAATATAAGGATCAATTATAATAATCTGAACATAATCCACATTTAATGACACGTTTTAGTCAACTACTTGTCCATAATATCAATCAATAGAGTATCATGTACAGAAAATAACACTAGAATTGGCCTGAAAGCAAACAACCAACCAATCTCTTAATGCACAAATCACCTGTTCTTAGGAATTTTACTGGCTGTACTAGAACCAACCCAAGGTGCAAAGTAATGCTGGTAGATAACATATTGAACAAACTTGATCAAATATAAGAAGCCACCTAACCAAGGAAAGGAGCCAAACCTCATTCAGTTGTGCCCTTTATAACGACCACTGGGCAGCTCACATGATTGATGCAATAGTTGCTTACACTCCCCAAAAACATCCTGCAACAGCGAGAATATATTATGGAATTGAGTAAATTTTAGTAAATTTAAGAACTCGGTAATAGCAATCTTGCAATGAATCTAACTGAATTAATTGTGTACAAGAATAAAAGAAAGGAAAGTGTCTTGTGTACAAAATTGTTCTAGCATTTATTTAACCCATTTACACTGATAAAGATATTTACACTGATAAAGATCACTGTTCTAAAAATCCGCCCAATCGGCGCCTAGGCGGCTGCCTAGTGCTCTCGACGTCCGCATGTTTGCGGTTTTATCGACAATTGTCGCAATTTTTAGCATTATTTTATTTTATTTTATTTTATTTTTGGAATTGCCTAGAACTAGGCGGCTGCTAGGCGGGCTAGGCGTTAGGTGCCCGCCTTGTGCCCCCTAACGTCCGACTATGTATGTTTTTCAATTTTATGAACAATCGTCACAATTTTTAGCATTATTTTTTGCTTTTTTTTTAACCGTCTAGAACTAGGTTGCCACCTAGGCGGGCTAGGCGCTAAGTGCCCACTCGACTAGCGCCGGGCCACTTTTACAACATTTGTGAAAGATCAAACCTAAGGACATCTTGCAACAACAAGAATATAATATGGGCTGAGTAAAGTATAATAACATGTCAATAGCTATCTTGTAACGAGTCTCTCTGAATCAATTACGTACAAGAATAAAAGGAAGGCATATGATCATTCGCACAAAATAGTTCTGATTTAACCCATGTACAGTGTTAAAGGTCAAATCCTTCTAGAGCCCATAATCAAATATAGGGAAAATTAGTTAATTTTGTCCCTCCTACCTTTTTGTATTTGGATACAGTTCCCTCTGACTTTTCAACTCTTGCACAAGTTTCTTAACCACAATGTATTTTAGGTTTGGGTCCCTTGATCAGTTAGAAACAATGTGCCACAGATTAAAAATCGTACGACACAGTTAAAAACTGTACATCACAATTGAAGTTCACTCGATATCGTATATTGTTTCTAACTGTACCATACTTCTTTTTTTTACTTGTGGCGTACTGTTTTTAACTTGTCAAGGACCCTAACCAAAAAAACACTCTACAGACTATACATATTCCGACCATCTCCTAATTTATGCATGTACTAAAAAAATAGTACAATTTTGCAAAAACCCAAACTGGTGGCACACCTCAGGCATTTACTTGCAATTATATAGCTACACAACACATAATCTTTCACACCCATGCAGAGCGCCTTGCATCTATGGGCTGCAAGTCAGACAGGTTATGTAAAATTGAAGGCTCGCCTAGCACAGCCATTCTCTTTTTCTTCCCTAATCACAGCTCAACCCAACTACACCTTTGGCTTGGGACTTCTTTAATCCAGCTTGGTCAAAAGCCACATTAAGCCACATCCCGGTTAGTCCGGTAACAGATGATATCTTGTGGCCTACTTGTCATGCACGAGATTTTTCGTTCCACCGAGATAATTTTGCAACGCATATCAAGCTAAGGGGTTTAGGTGGAAGGCTCTATAATTCTTTGGAATATAGTGGAGTCCTCTTGAACTCTCACGAGACTTCCCTAGATTTCTAGAGGATCTAGAAACTTTCCATCATGTAAATATCTTAGGCCTAAAATTTTCTTCTTCTAAAAGTTTCTTTTAGAGGACTAGAAGTTTCATGTAAAGGTCCTATAATAGGTGGGAGGCTCATTTGCTCCTCACCATCCAATAAGTTCTCTCTAGTATAGTGAAGTTTTCACTATTTCAATCTCTCACTTTTGCTCCACATTTCTCATTCTCACCTTAGTGATCTAGCTAAGCGTTTGGAAAAGATTTGCACGGATCTTCGAGAAGGAAGTTCGTGCGCCGCACGAAGCGAGGTGTAGGCAAAAATATTAAGTCCGTGACATATTGCTATAGCAAACATAGCTTCTTAACTAAAACAAAAAACTGCCATGTAAATATGCTATAGTATAAACATGTTAGAATTTAGACATTAAGCTCAAACTGACCATAGGCAGTGGTACTTGGTTGTGAATCTTGACACACAATCCTACTCAAAAGTTTAAAGCAGATGCAACTCTTCCCAATATACAGGTTGAGGTACATCTACTCGTGTACAATTGGCCCAAGGCCAGGCTGAAGCTCTAACTGCAGCATGCCAAAGTAGCTCCTTAGAACAAGGTCTTGCCGAGGATGAGCCCATAATCATATGGATAAGAAATATCATGTAGGGAACAATTAGAGCAACACAATTTGGGGGTCACTACATAGGCCCTTTGGTTGTAGGATCTTGAATGGATTTGAGGAATGCCAAGCTCCAGTCAGGGTCCCCTCTCATTTTCCTATGGTTTGCGAGCCAAGTAAACATGACCCAAGGATTTCAGACCAGGTCCCCACAGCGTCACCTTGTGTCACTCCCGTTTCCCGTTATACGTATTTTCGTATGCGTATACGAGATTTCTGGCATTTATCAGGTGGACCATAGTTAGACTTGTTTTGCTTAGCCTAGTCTTGGTTTAATCTTGACTTGGTTTATTTGATTGGTTTGGTTCAATTTGACTTGGTTTGGCTTGGCTTGGTTTGGTTTGAGATGGAGAGGGTTGATATATAACCCAACTCCTTCTCTCTCTCCCCTCATTCACTTCTTCATTTACTTCTTCATCTTCTTCATTTACTCCTCCCACCTACCAAGTCCTAGGCAAGTGCAACTTGCTTCATGATGGATCTCAAGTTTTATTGTTCCATTCTCTTCCTTACTTATTTTAAGCCTTTTTAGAACTTAACATTTTTGGGTTTGATGGATGAATTTTTGTAGATCTAAGTTTGTAGTCTTTTCGGTTTTCTTGGGTTTTGATCTACCAAACTTTATTATTTTCAAGTTTTGATTGTTCTATGTTGTAGAGAATTCGATTTTACTCAAAATGGACCTTTGAAAAGTTAGATTTCGACTTATTTTGAGAAAATTATGACCAAAATAAGATTTGGACATTTCTTAGTTCATCTGTCATGATTCTGGCAGGGACGATGCATAGTGCCGCATGGTGATGCAGCCTGCCGCATAGTGCCGCCTGCCGGCTGCCGCATGGTGATGCAGCCTGCCGCATAGTGCCGCAGAAGGCCGCATAGTGCCGCAGAAGGCCGCATAGTGCCTATTTTGGCTGTTTTATGTCCTATTTGGCTGAATTGTGGCCAGAATTTCTCTCAACTTCCAACATGGAAGTTGTAGATCTTTTCCTTGGCTTCAAGAATATGTTACTAGCTATTTTTATGCAAGTTCTCTCATTCATGATAATGCAAGGAAAGAACACGATAGTGGCATGTTGAGGCGCATTCTTAACAAGTAACAAGTAACTTGACATGATGATTCTTGATAGTGACCCGTCGTGGTGCACTCTTGACAAGTAACATGACATGATAGTGGCCCGTCGTGGCGCACTCTTGATAAGTAAACCTAACATGATAATCTCGATATGCTGTTGTGACGGCTATCTTGACTTGCTAAGTAACTCTTGTCTTGACACCGTGGGTGTTTGTGCTTATATAAGCTACATGTCTCGTCTTGCATCATGTCTAGGATATGAATTTCTGATTTCCACGGTCAGAGATTCCTACTGAATCTGACTAGGATAATGACTAGATTGATCAAGTAGTTCATGAAGAGATTTTCCAGCTACAGGCAGTCCCGTTATCTGGGCACTCTAATTGGACTTGTAGCCTGCCGTCGAGTAGGGCACATTTCCAGCACACTGTCATGTGTTGCACCCCCAAGTCACCTAATCCAACTCTCTCAACTTGTGACCGGATAACCTGGATTAAGACTGCATGGCTTGTGGCTGTTGGAACATCTCGATGCATCTTGTTAGTAACTAAGCTTGTGATAACCCTAGTTAGTTAAAGTATCAAGCCGTACTCATTGCTTGACCGTGATTGATGGATAGAGTCCCGTCTAGTCTTGCCTAGGCAAGACCACTACATGGTTATTTCTGCACATTACTGTTATGCTTTACTCTTGTCGATAATCGGTTGGAGACTAAGCTCTGTTCAGGTGAAGGGTTACAACCCCGGTCCTTGTTTGGTTTGCGGGTTGTAACTTGGCTACCAGAATAGTCCCTTAGTTGTCTTATCGTTTATCACCTTGTTTTCCCTAACTCATGTCTTTTATTATCATTTATGTTCTCATGTGCTAATGTGCTGGTTTTAGTTCTTAAGTGAAGCCTCCTTTGTGGCACTTGCTCCTTCTGGGGTCTGACCCAGCTGGTTTTGTATGGCCAAATTTCGTAGCAGATCCCGAGGATCTCCCGACCTTCCTGCCAGATGGTGACCACTAGAAGAAACCCTGACAACGAGTGGATTTTATTTTGCTCTCTCACTCTATTGTAAAATTATTCTTTTGAGGCGTTTAGCCGCCGAGCAAGTGTTAGCTCGTGTTGAATTTACATTCCTGTCTGCCTAATGGCTGTAACATGATTGACATATCCTAAGGTTGATCATGTATGACTTAAACTCTTGCTAGTCTTCGCATTTTGTATGACTAGCTTCATGATCATCTGAATATGTAATGTTTGGGACGCCTTACCTTGTATGTCTGATGATCTACCATTTTGTTACATTTACTTGCTTGCTTGAGATTGAGACACTATGCTTGTTCTTGACCCTAAGAGACTAATGGATTGTAGTAAACCCTCATGCATCTAGACAGCCGTGACCGTATTGCGAGGTGGGATTCACTTCAATGTACGTAGCTGGCTGTGTCTGTCCCCCGCTCTCCAGTATTCTGGTTCTGGGACGTGACACGATTTAAGTGGTGGCCCATGCAGGTGTTGTAAATCAAGATGTGTGAGGGTTTCACTGAATAGATGTCTCAATCAGCACTCGCCCTTGATCTCTACTCGTGTCTTCTAATCTTTCCGAAATCTTGACCTGATCTCATGTTTATATCCTCGATCTATCATGGTCCTTCCTTATTGTTCCCTACGTCGTTTCTTCAGCGGCATTATTCCTGGTCCTACCGATCAGCAAGGCGGAGCACCTCCAGTAGACCAGCAGCAACCTGGAGACCAAGCCCAGCACTCTGGAGTGGCCTCCCGAGTCATGCATTCCGGCGATCCAGAGCCCCTAGTTCAACCCGTCCAGCCTGCAGAGCCTGATAATGGAACCCTGGTGGGTCTCATCAGGGAATTGCTTGCATCTCAAGATCGTCGGGGCGATGCCCTGCACCAGACAGTACAAGATGCCATGGGCAGAGTTGGTTACCAAGGGAACAACGCGGCCAACAGCTTCAAGCGTCTGAACCCTCCTTTCTTTGACAGCACTGAAGATGCTATTGCTGCTGATGCATGGCTTCAGGACACAGAGGTTATCCTGGAGGCAGCCAGGATTCCTGAGGAAGAGAAGGTGGCCGTTGTGCGACTGCAATTATTGGACTTAGCCCGCAGCTGGTGGGCGATGCTAGCAGTTAGATTACCGACGCCTGTCTCATGGACGGTATTCAACAACAAGTTCCAGACCAAGTACTTCGACGCAGTAGCTCGGTATGATCTGCAGACGAGATTCACCAATCTTAAGCAGATGGGCAGGACGGTTGATGGATATGCGGCCGAGTTTTCTAGACTCAGTCGGTTTGCTCCCACCTTAGTGGCAACCGAATTGGATCGAGCCCAACGATTCCAGCAGGGGCTCCACCTAGAGATCATTATAGCAGTGGAGCAGTTTGAGCACCAGACGTTTGATGCCGTCTTGCGAGCAGCGAAGAGGCATGAGTATACTTCGCAGAGGATTGTAGATAGAAGCGGAGGACGGAAGAGGTCTCATGGACAGATGTCCCAGTCTTCAGCACCAACCCCGGCAGCTAGGACTTTGACTATTGGAGCTCCTAGGAGAGCGACCACAGTTTCGTCGGTTCAGCACTCGACGCCGGCGTATCCTCAGCAACAGAAGCAGAAGCAGTCTTCCGCAATTGGCTGCACTCATTGTGGGAAGCCAGGACATGTAGTATTAGAGTGTCGCAGAGCACAGGAATTGTGCTTGGCTTGTGGGGCACCGGATCACAAGATAGGGTCCTGCCCGAATAGAGCTAGTTCATCGTCATCAAACCTAACCAGTCCATCGGTTAGGGGTCCAGCACCAGTGCAGCAGCAGTACCAGCCTCCGAGGCCATTGCCGCCTCAGGCTCAGCAGTATGCCCAAGCTCAGATTCAGAACCAGCAGAGAGGTCAACAGCAGAGGGGACCAGCACCAAGAAGGCAAGGTCAGGCTATGGCTTTGACCGTGGAGGAAGAGTTAGCTTCAGGTGAGGTGGTGGCAGGTACCATTCTCGTCAACTCTTTTCCAGCATCAGTATTATTTGATTCGGGTGCATCGCATTCATTTATGTCTGCACGATTCGCTACACGGATAAGACTGGAGTCCGAGTCATTATCAGTAAGGCTCAATATACTTACTGGTAACGATCTTGTGGGAGTAGATAGAGTGTTTTCCTCGTGTCGAATCGTAGTTAGCGGTAGAGACTTTCCCGCTAGGTTAATAGAATTTTCGATGGCCGATTATGATGTAGTCCTAGGAATGGACTGGTTGAAAGAGCAATACGCAAGAATAGACTGTCATATTGGCAGGATTATTTTTGGTATTCCCGGTGAGGCAGAGTTTTCATTTTCCAGAGGCGAAGTAGAACCTTCATCCCCAGTATTGCGGATGGCAGTAGCAGTAGCAGTAGCAGTTCAGTTTCCCAGAGTAGTGGAAGAGTTTCCTGATGTATTTTCCGAAGAGCTTCCAGGCATGCCCCCAGAGAAAGAGATAGAGTTCACCATTGATTTGCTTCCAGGGACGGCACCAGTGTCAAGGGGAGTCTACAGGATGGCACCTTCAGAGTTAGAGATCTTGTACAAGATGATTGAAGAACTCAGAACCAAGGGATTCATTCGTGCTAGTGGATCACCTTGGGGAGCCCCGATACTTCTTGTGAAAAAGAAGGATGGTACGTTAAGATTATGTGTTGATTATCGTACCTTGAACTCTGTAACAATCAAGAACAGATATCCTCTACCAAGGATAGAAGATTTATTTGATCAACTCAGAGGAGCGACAGTATTCTCGAAGATTGACTTGCGGTCAGGATACCATCAGATCAGAGTCAGAGAGCAAGACGTTCCGAAGACAGCATTCAGATCCAGATATGGACATTGGGAGTTCCTTGTTATGCCATTTGGAGCGACCAATGCGCCAGCCGTATTCATGGACCTCATGAATCGTATCTTCATGCCCTATTTGGACCAGTTCGTGATAGTGTTTATAGACGACATCTTAGTCTATAGCAAGAATGAGGCAGAGCATGAGCAGCATCTTCGTGTAGTTCTTCAGATTCTCAGAGAGCACCAGTTGTACGCGAAGTTTAGTAAGTGCGAGTTTTGGCTAGATCGTATCTCGTACTTAGGTCACATCATCACCAGAGGTGGAGTGGAAGTGGACCCCCAGAAGATAGTGGCTATAAAGACATGGCCAGTTCCCTGTACCGTCGCAGAAGTTCGGAGTTTCCTAGGATTGACTGGCTATTACCGGCGGTTTGTATCAGACTTCGCTCGGATTTCAGCACCACTGACGCAGTTGACCCGCAAGGATGTGCAGTTTGCTTGGACAGTAGAGTGTCAGAGTTCATTTCAGAAGTTGAAGCAGAGATTGATGACGGCACCATTCTCACGCTTCCAGATGGGACTGGAGGATTTACAGTCTATTGTGACGCTTCCGGCAAGGGATTGGGATGCGTTTTGATGCAGCATGGTAAGGTAGTCGCTTATGCGTCACGTCAGCTTCGTGACCATGAGAGGAATTATCCTACCCATGACTTGGAGTTAGCAGCGGTGGTTTTCACACTTAAGCTTTGGATGCATTATTTATATGGAGATCGGGTGGAGATTTTCACCGACCACAAGAGTCTTAAGTATGTGTTTACCCAGAAGGATCTTAATATGCGTCAGAGAAGATGGCTAGAGTTACTTGTCGATTATGACATCAACCTGCAGTATCATCCTGGGAAGGCCAACGTTGTTGCAGATGCATTGAGCAGAAGAGCCGAAGTTTATTTTCTAACAGCACAACCAGAATTGTTAGCAGATCTTCAGAAGATGGGAATAGAAATAGTTCTTCCTACCAATGTGGCATTGATGGCCAGTATGCAAGTTCAGTCCAGTATAGTTGAGAGGATTAAGATGGCTCAGTCAGCGGATTCTAAGCTTCAGCGGCTTAGGGCAGAATGTGTAGCAGGACGGAGAGGACGGAGAGCAGAGTTGTGTATTCACGAAGACGGTACACTTCGACATGGGAGGCGTCTTTGTGTACCCAGTGGTGATATCAGACAGGAGATCATGGCAGAGGCTCACAGTTCTCAGTATTCAATTCATCCCGGTGGCACGAAGATGTACCGAGATATCCATCAGCATTTCTGGTGGAATGACATGAAGAGGGAGATAGCCCGGTTTGTCTCTCGTTGTTTAGTTTGTCAGCAAGTTAAGGCTGAACATCAGAGACCAGCTGGACTTCTTCAATCTTTACCGATCCAAGAATGGAAATGGGAGCACATTACCATGGATTTTGTAACTGGGTTACCTAAATCCCCAGCTGGAAGAGATGCTATCTGGGTTATAGTTGACAGACTCACGAAGGTAGCTCATTTTCTTCCCTTCAGAATTGGCCAGTCGACGGATCAGCTAGCAGAGATGTACCTCAGGCAGATAGTCAGATTGCATGGAGTGCCAGTTAGTATCATATCAGACAGAGATTCAAGATTCACATCGCACTTTTGGCGGAGTCTTCAAGAGAACTTGGGGACTCGTCTCAAGTTCAGTTCAGCATATCATCCGCAGAAAGATGGTCAGTCAGAATGCACGATTCAGACTCTCGAAGATATGTTGCGATCTTGCACGCTGGACTTCGGTGGTTCGTGGGAAGATCACCTGCATCTCGTGGAGTTCTCCTATAACAACAGTTTCTAGGCTAGTATCCAGATGGCACCCTTTGAAGCACTGTATGGCAGGAAGTGCAGATCACCTTTAGCTTGGGATGATGTAGACGAGAGGCAGATGCTTGGTCCAGAAATGATTACGCAGACTATTGAGGTGGTCAGACGAGTCAGAGATCATCTTCGAGTTGCGCAAGATCGTCATCGTCATTGGGCCGATTCTCATCGGCGTCCCCTTGAGTTTTCAGTCGACGACCACGTGTTCCTTAGGATCTCGTCTACCCGTGGCGTCATTCGATTCGGCGTACGGGAAAAGCTTAGTCCTAGGTACATAGGGCCGTTTGATATTCTAGAGCGAGTAGGTGATGTGTCATATCGTCTCGCTCTTCCGTCGTCGTTATGTGAGGTACATGACGTATTTCATGTATCCCAATTGCGACGGTACATTCCGGATCCGAGCCATGTCCTCGATTATTCGGAATTGGTTGTTGGTACCAACCTTTCGTATGAGGAAAGGCCTGTATCCATATTGAACCGAAGGGAGAAGGTACTCAAGAACAAGACTATTAGTTTAGTCCGTGTTGCTTGGGGTCACCACTCTTTGGGTGAGTCAACGTGGGAGCGTGAGGATGATATCCACTCGTGATATCCACACCTATTTGACTCATAAGGTATAATGTCTTCCTTATGCCTTATGCTTTTAATTCCTTGCTTGCATGAATGATTGCTTGATTGACTGCTAGTCGTAGCTTGCTTATGATTAATATAGCTTGCCCCGACATCTCTAGCCGCTTGATTAAATTCCGAGGACGGAATTCTTTTAAGGTGGGTAAGTTGTCACTCACGTTTTCCGTTATACGTATTTTCGTATGCGTATACGAGATTTCTGGCATTTATCAGGTGAACCATAGTTAGACTTGTTTTGCTTAGCCTAGTCTTGGTTTAATTTTGACATGGTTTACTTGATTGGTTTGGTTCAATTTGACTTGGTTTGGCTTGGCTTGGTTTGGTTTGAGATGGAGAGGGTTGATATATAACCCAACTCCTTCTCTCTCTCTCTCCTCATTCACTTCTTCATTTACTTCTTCATCTTCTTCATTTACTCCTCCCACCTACCAAGTCCTAGGCAAGTGCAACTTGCTTCATGATTGATCTCAAGTTTTATTGTTCCATTCTCTTCCTTACTTGATTTTAAGCCTCTTTGGAACTTAACATTTTTGGGTTTGATGGATGAATTTTTGTAGATCTAAGTTTGTAGTCTTTTCGATTTTCTTGGGTTTTGATCTACCAAACTTCATTATTTTCAAGTTTTGATTGTTCTATGTTGTGGAGAATTCGATTTTACTCAAAATGGACCTTTGAAAAGTTAGATTTCGACTTATTTTGAGGAAGTTATGGCCAAAATAAGATTTAGACATTTCTTAGTTCATCTGTCCTGATTCTGGCAGGGACGATGCATAGTACCGCATGGTGATGCAGCCTGCCGCATAGTGCCGCAGAAGGTTGCATAGTGCCGCATAAGGCCGCATAGTGCCGCAGGAGGCCGCATAGTGCCTATTTTGGCTGTTTTTGGCTGTTTTATGTCCTATTTGGCTGAATTGTGGCCAGAATTTCTCCCAACTCCCAACATGGAAGTTGTATATCTTTTACTTAGCTTCAAGAATATGTTACTAGCTATTTTTATGCAAGTTCTCTCATTCATGATAATGCAAGGAAAGAACACGATAGTGGCCTGTTGAGGCGCACTCTTAACAAGTAACAAGTAACAAGTAACTTGACATGATGATTCTTGATAGTGACCCGTCGTGGTGCACTCTTGACAAGTAACATGACATGATAGTGGCCCGTCGTGGCGCACTCTTGATAAGTAAACCTAACATGATAATCTCGATATGCTATTGTGACGGCTATCTTGACTTGCTAAGTGACTCTTGTCTTGATACCGTGGATGTTTGTGCTTATATAAGCTACATGTCTCGTCCTGCATCATGTCTAGGATACGAATTCCTGATTCCCACAGTCAGGGATTCGTACTGAATCTGACTAGGATAATGACTAGATTGATCAAGTAGTTCATGAAGAGATTTCTCAGCTACAGGCAGTCCCGTTATCTGGGCACTCTAATTGGATTTGTAGCCTGCCGTCGAGTAGGACACATTTTCAGCACACTGTCATGTGTTGCACCCCCAAGTCACCTAATCCAACTCTCTCAACTTGTGACCGGATAACCTGGATTAAGACTGCAGGGCTTGTGGCTGTTGGAACATCTCGATGCATCTTGTTAGTAACTAAGCTTGTGATAATCCTAGTTAGTTAAAGTATCAAGCCGTACTCATTGCTTGACCGTGATTGATGGATGGAGTCCCGCCTAGTCTTCCCTAGGCAAGACCACTACATGGTTATTTCTGCAAATTACTGTTATGCTTTACTCTTGTCGATAATCGGTTGGAGACTAAGCTCTGTTCAGGTGAAGGGTTACAACCCCGGTCCTTATTTGGTTTACGGGTTGTAACTTGGCTACCAGAATAGTCTCTTAGTTGTCTTATCGTTTATCACCTTGTTTTTCCTAACTCATGTCTTTTATTATCATTTATGTTCTCATGTGCTAATGTGCTGGTTTTAATTTTTAAGTGAAGTCTCCTTTGTGGCACTTGCTCTTTCTGGGGTCTGACCCAGCTGGTTTTGTATGGCCAGATTTCGGAGCAGCTCCCGAGGATCTCCCGGCCTTCCTGCCAGATGGTGACCACTAGAAAAAATCCTGACAACGAGTGGGTTTTATTTTGCTCTCCCACTCTATTGTAAAATTATTCTTTTGAGACGTTTAGCCGTCGAGCAAGTGTTAGCTCGTATTGAATTTACATTCCTGTCTGCCTAATGGCTGTAACATGATTGACATATCCTAGGGTTGATCATGTATGACTTAAACTCTTGCTAGTCTTCGCATTTTGTATGACTAGCTTCATGATCATCTAAATATGTAATGTTTGGGACGCCTTACCTTGTATGTCTGATGATCTACCATCTTGTTACATTTACTTGCTTGCTTGAGATTGAGATACTAGGCTGGTTCTTGACCCCAAGAGACTAATGGATTGTAGTAAACCCTCTTGCATCTAGACAGCCGTGACCGTATTGCGAGGTGGGATTCACTTCAATGTACGTAGCTGGCTGTGTCTGTCCTCCGCTCTCCAGTATTCTGGTTCTGGGACGTCAGACGTGACACCTTGAACCACATTCTTCTAGACGCAACTGAAAATTGTTCAAAGCCTCAAAGGGTCGAGAACGTGTGGGTAGAGTAGAGCAAAGGCTTGTAGAACATGAGTCGTGGTTGGTATTGTGGCAATCCTACATTTTCTTCTGAATTCCTATGGTACTTTACGGTTATATAACACTCTGGAAGAACTCCCCTCCAAATTAAAATCCTTGTGTTTATTCTATGAACCACATATTCCACAATATCACCATAAGTTGACAGATTCATCCTACCAAGTAATAAACACCATTACCCTTAGGGGGCGTTTGGTACGCGGAAATTTATTTTATTCCCAGAAAAATTTAGGCTCAAAACCATTCAATTGTTGTCCTAGTAAGAAAACTACATTAGATATACTCGGCGAACATGATCACTCCGAAAGCACTTCCCCTATTCAAGCCGACAACCTTTGCTTTAATTCTGTGAACAACATCCACCAAAAATTTCACAATCAAGCCGGATGACTACTCCTAGTAAACGACAAACACGCTCACCCTTAGGTATCTCTTGGACATCAAAGTCGACTACTCATTTCCTAACATAGTTTCGGAAATTTTAAGTTTCATAATATCTGTTTCCTCTGTCAGACTCTAAATCAAATAAATTGGAGATCCGATACGACATTCCCCGACTCAAACAAATTCGAGATCCGAAATGGAGTGTAATCAAAGTCGAGAATGACCTTTTGATGGGACCCAAAGCCCGGCAACCCATCACCAGCAAATCCGCCTTCAAGTTTGCCGCGGTCTCACAGATCGTCTCCTTCGGATCGCCGACCACCACTAGGCTCTTCACCTCCACCTGCAAAATCCCAAATTTTCCCAAATCAACTCCAATAGATTAAAAAAATAAGGGTTATTTACACTAACCTTTTCTGTGTTTTATACCTATTACACGGGCCTCCTTATTTTGAAAATAATTATAAGGAACTCCATATGTTTTGTTTTTAAGGATGGTTAGTGTGTGTAATAATCCTTTACATAAAACATAAAAATATAGGAGGCACGTGTAATAAACATAAAATATAGGGAAAATTGGTGTAATTATTTTCAAAATAAAGGAAATCCGTGTAATAAACATATAAGGTTATTGTAAATAATAACAAAAAAATTATTAAAAAAAAATCGCCCACATTCTTCTCGGCGCAGATCTGCAGCGCGTGAGCCATGATCGCCTGCGAGATCCGCCGCTGGTGCGCCTCGATGGCGGCGGTGAAGGCCGGGACCTCCATGTGGCCTTTGAGATTACAAACAACGAGATCAATAATTAGGGTTTCCGGGAGAAGGAAGGAGTAGGGAGGGGGGGAGAATTAGGTTTAGGGTTTTACTGGGTCCGCCGAAGGGGATGGAGCCGGGGTTGAGCCCCGCGGCGATGGTCGGCGGGGACTGGACGTGGAGGACGACGAGGGAGCCGGGAGCGTCTGGCGACGACCGGAGTCGGAGGTTCTGGATTGCCCAGCGGAGGGCGTTCATGCTCTCCTCGCTCCCGTCGACCGCGACGACGACGCAGCCTAGGTCACCGGTGGCCATTGCTAGAGCTCAGCTCGGGGGACTACTGCTTGCTCTGTGTGTTCTTGGTGGTGGTTGATTTGGAAGTGTTAGTGACTGACACATTGACCGCTGACGCTGTAGTTAAAAATCGGACTGTGAAATATTTTTGGCTATTCGCAAATATAATATTCCTTCTGTTATTTGATTAGGACATTTTACGTTAAGTATTCAAATATTTTATACTTGTTATAATAGCTACCCCTACCTTGAAACTAATTATACATATCATTCGCATATTTTATATTATCTATAAAAAGTTACAAAACTAATCATCCTATGTTTAATTTTTGATAAATTTTGAGTTACACTCCAATTTTATTATCATGATTCAATGTGTACCTTATCCAATTATGATGATGTACGGAACCCTCCACTTTTGACATAAACCGTCAATACTAACGGTCAACTCCTTTGACCAAAGTTTTAGAACAAAAAATCCCCTCATGTCATCAACAGCTTCCCTGCAACTATTGATGCCCCCCCCCCCACACCCCGCGCGCCCACCGCTCCTCCTTCCCTCTGCGGGCAGCCGGGACCCCCCTCTTTCTCCGACGTCGGCGGGGAGCAGCGAGGAACAACAAGTAAGCAGCGGGGACAGTAGCAACCAAAGGAAGTAGCAGCAACGACAATAGCAAGCAGCGGTACCAACTTACAACAACAACTAGCAGCGGCTCCGGCTACACACAACGAGGAGGGAGACAACGAGAGGGGGGGCGGGGTAGGTGGCGGGGGCCGTAATGCAGGGAGGGGGCATCGGGAGGCGCACGACGGGAAGTGGCAGCGGAGGGCGAGAGGGGGGGGTGTCACGACCCGCACCCAGTGTAGGGGCACGAGAAGTGGGTACGTCCATCCTACGCCGCAGTGTCGGCGGTAGAACGTTGTTCCAGGTCAAGTTCACAACTAGCCACAATATGATATACTCTCCAAACGGAGGCCGAATCACAGAAGGTACAACTCAATCAAAAAACTAGAGGTGGAAATAGCACGATGCAATAGATAAGGAAATCCTCAAAACTGAGGTACAAACAGAAACGAAGCAAACCAAGTTAGAGACCACAGGTCTCAACATCTCAATATAATACAACTCTGAAACAAAACAACAAATGTCATACTCTAACAATTATTTTTACTAATTAAATAATAATAATAATGAAAATCATAACATTTTCTATTTAATATATATAAAACTTTACATTTGGGACCCTAGAAAAATTTTGTAAATTGCACAATTAGCTCACCAACTCAATTTGGTGAGGTGTCATTCCCATGTGACATGTGGCAATTTATAGGACAAGTGGCATTGTCATATGACACATGGCTTTACATGAAGAAAGAAATTCCATCTCTTGCCACCTCTCCTTCTTCTATAATAAAAAACCTCTTTCCTATTTCACACACCACCCTCCCCTCAGCACACACACACCCGACCATTCCCTCTCCTTCCACTCTTCATTCCACTCCTCTCTCCATCTCCATCCACTACTACCACTACTACTATACTGCTACTGCTGCTAATGTGCTACAGCTACCACCACCGACCGCCACTGCCCGCCGCCCGGACCCGCTGCTGTAGGTCATAAAAAATCAAGTTGTATTAATCAACAAAGTGAAAAATTCAAGATATTCATCATTTTGATGAGTTGCGCAGACAACAGATTGCGCAGACATCACTTTGCGCAGGTTGGTTTGCGCATGTTCCCAACTGCGCAGACTGACGTGGCAGAAGTCATCATTGACTGAATCAAATCAGATCTTCCTGACAGCTGACAACACGAATAACGAGGAGACTGTTCGTTTATGGCGCCGCACAGTGCTCGAGGGCGGCTGACAGGTGGCAGCGCAATCCGTGATTGCGCAAACCATTCATGCGCAGTCTGAGTTTGCGCAAACCAATCTTGCGCAGTATGAGTCTGCGCAGTTCACTTTGCGCATTCTACCAACATAACTGACAAATTACATGTGGCATTCATGCCATCAATTGCTCATTACGTGACAACTGTCTATGCATGATCATGCGCATTTCAATCAAATGATGCCATGTGTCCCAGATAGTTGGCCCACGATCCAATAACTACCTGCGCAGTCCAGTGCTGCGCAAATCAGTTGCTGCGCAAATCATCTTGCGCAGTCCAGAATAACTGAAAGTTAGTTATTTCCAGAACTCTATAAATAGAGTTTCAAGTCTTCATTTCAAGGGGATCAAGATCAGAGATCAGAAATCAGAGAGTTCAGGAGTTCTTGCCAAAGTGCTGCTGCATTCTTCCGAGACTTTTGTCTTCAACTTCAGAGGCTTTTGCCTTCAGTTTCCAGAGTTGTTTTCAACTTCAAAGGCTTCGTCTTCAAAGTTCACATCGTCCAAGGGATAGAGCAATCGTCATCAAGATTGGATTCCTATAGTTATAATTTTCCCAGAATTCTTGTAATCTTTATTACAGTTTGTATCAATAAAGTTTTATACTTTTGTTTTTGCAAACAGCTGCCGCCGCCCGAGCCCACCATCGGCCACCCGCACCCGACACCGGCCACCCCCGCCACCTCCAGCACCACCCTCTCTTCCTCCTTCCCTTCCAATACCTAAAACCTAGGTAAACCCCCTTCTTTCTCTCAAATTCCTTTCAAAATTTTAAACCTAGGATAGGGTTTACTAACAAAAATGTATTTTTGAACTATTGTTGGGTTCAAATTAGGAAATTTGTGGAGAAACCTAGGTCATCTTCAACCCAAGGCAAGTCCTCTTCGATTTTTTCTCTTCCTCTTGATATTGCTCAAAATTAACATCCAAAAATTTTCTTGAATTAACATGGTTAATTTACATTTCTGGAATTTAAACAAATTTATGACAAATCCAATTTTTCGGAATATATTATGGATATGAACTATGAAAATTTGAAGGAAAACTCACTTATGCACACAACAACATGTGGACACATTATGCACGGACACAAATATTGGAATACATCATGAATAGATATTTCGAAATTAATTTTGTTAGACATATAATGATCCATGATATATAAATACATGAATGCATATATGTGGAATGCGACATGCCAGTATAAATACAATCACTTATATTATGATATATTATTTGGACACGGAGACAAGGATTATACCCTTACAAATTTTGGTTCAAGTTAGGATGCTCAACTTTTACATTTTATTTTGGGACACGGGCACAATATGAAAAATACAAACTAAAAGACACTTCAACCTATGTTTTCATATGTATTCAAGTATATGAAGGCGTATGAAATACAAATTATAAGCTTCATATATATATATATATATATATATATATATATATATATATATATATATATATATATATATATATATATATATATATATCATAATACCACACATGGATACAATTCATGAAGCTTTATAAAGAACACGTATGATGACTAGGCATAACCTATGGACATAATCAATTCATTACAATATAAGAAAATTATGTATCTTTAATATGACATGTATATGTATATGTATATATTTAGTCGATAAATTTACTAGTTTGACATAATTTAGGGATTCAAGCCCATACACAAAAAATAAGCATTTATGAACCTTATACTCCTTTGTATTTATACTAAGATAGTTTTCTTGCATTTACGTCAAATCTGTCCACAATATGAATTATCCATATTTAATATAGTTAGACTTTATTTTATTATCAAATGGAAATATTTTAAGTCCCGATATGATAGGATAACCATACATTGATAGATTTCCAATTTTTCTTCCTCTTTGTATACTTAAGAAATTAAAACTTTGGTATATTACAACACGGGTTTATTTGTACTTTAGATTTAATCTAGTCAATATCATTATTAGTACGTAGTTGAAATCTTACATCTTGCAGTACAAACTCTTTTTGTTGTGATTAGTTATATATAGGAAGGAAAGAGAATAAATAAATTGCTTGAATCACTTAAAATGCTTACCAAGGTAAGGAAAACCTTTATATTAAATGCCAAGATATTAAATGTGTGGTCCGGTGTTGAGAATTGCTCCACCGAAGGGGTCGGCGAACCCAAATTATTAAATGCGTGGTTTCCGGTGTCGAGAATTGCTCCACCGAAGGGGTCGGCGAACCCGGATTATATTTATATTTTATCATGTCTCTTGTAAATTTTCGGGGTCTCTAAATACAAAGGAGACTCTGCCGAAATTTTCGAAAATTTCAAGAGAGACAATTTCTCGATCTCCCGAGAAATTGGATGATCTTGTAAACCTTAGAGAATATTTAGAATATATGTAGGACACGTATCACAATTTGGATTAGACTCCTTATATTATCACTTCGTAAAATATGAATATAATATTCCACTTGGTAGTTTAAATCCAAATGCCATTTCGGAATAGTTAATATCTAAATATCGTTCAATTGGACATTTACAAGATGCATTTTAGCCTCTTAGATAGATAAATTCCTTATTTATGATAATAATAATAACATTCAGTAATCATAAAAAGTAGATAGGAAGCATTGGGAGGGGAGAACAACCCGAATATCACCTTTACAGCTCCGCAACATAATAACCAAAGACTGATCAGTATACTAGCTCATTCGTAGGGCCATACGAATTGAGTATGTGAGGCTTAGCTCACTTAGCCCATGAGAGGCAGGGCCGGATTGTAATGATCTGAGCCATCCATTTAGCCCGTGAGAGGCAGGGCCGGATTTAATTCTGTGCCATCCAACAATTGCACCTCTTCGACAGCAACATCGATTTGGTGATTTTCTGGGTTCAAGAGAGACTCAGTACATTTAAGTCCAAGAGAGGCAGGGCCGGATTCTAAGCACCGCGCCACCAAGTCATAACATGATCCCAGGTATACGGGATTGTTGTCGAAAAAGCTGATTAGGAGAGTATTCGGAAGGGTTGTTCTCAAATTGCATTTCATTTAGAATATACGTTATTGTATGCATATTTAGTGTTTATGCAATAAATAAGAGTAATTAATATTGAGATATTCAATTTACTCTCATGAAAGTAAAACTAATTTCCCAAATTTCAAGATATATTATTTATCATTCACTTCCAGTCATTATTATTATTATTTAATTACCGTTTTTGACCAAGGACTTGCTTGTCGTTTCTAAACGACCTAGTATTTGTTCACTAGGTGAGGATGACGTTCCAGCAGATCCATTACCCCTGGATGATGATGAATAGACGATCTGAGAGAATCTCAGGAGGTGGCAACCGATAGTTTGTAGCTAGTCATATGTATAATATTTTGTTGTAATAAACTTATAGCTCATGTACCTTTAGAAGTACTTTTAATGTAAAATCAATTAACGTTGTAATTATGAATGTAATTATTCCTTGAATTTTCCATTCTGCTGATTTACGGGCGACAATCGCGAATTCGACGCGTAGCCTGGGGATATGTTCCATGACGCCACCGTTATATTTGGAATACGGGACGTGACAACAAATGACATGAAAAGTAAGATAAGAGCTAGCTATCTAAACTAGACAAGGGTATCATCCTCAGCAGCTGTCCGAACCTCTCGAAGGTATAGGTCGCGAGTGTCATCTAGGCAAGTTCCGTAGTAGGTAGGGCAAAGGTCCTCGTCATCCTCTGTAATATTTTCAACAGGTCTAGTCAGGACAGGAGCGAGCACAATACTTCTCAGACATGCAGTTCATATCATGTTTGGAAATATAAAGCATGCAAAAGAGTAAGATACATGGAGTGCAACCCATTGCGGAAGACTGCTTCTGCTGCTGCGGGTGGGGATATGCCGGGGTCGAATGCTGAATCGACGCAACGGAAGCCGCCCGCCTCGGAGCTCCAATGGTCAAAGCCCTAGCTGCCGGGACTGGTGCTGAAGACTAGTTCATCTGACCGTGAGACCGCTTCCGACTTTCGGTCCGGTCCACAATCATCTGGGAGGTATACTCATGCCTCCTAGCTGCTCTCAATACTGCATCGAAAGTATGATGCTCGAACTGCTCCACCGCCAGTAAAATCTCCAGGTGCAGTCCTTGCTGGAACCGCTGAGCTCTGTCGAACTCGGTCGCCACCAAGGTGGGAGCAAACCGACTAAGCCTGGAAAACTCGGTCGCATATCCATCGACCGTCCTGCCCATCTGCTTCAAGTTAGTGAACCTCGTCTGTAGATCATATCGAGCTACAGCGTCAAAGTACTTGGTATGGAATCTCTCACGGAATACTGTCCATGCAATAGGTGCCACTAATCCAACGACCTGCGCCGCCCACCAGCTGCGGGCTAGATCCAATAACTGCAGGCGCACCACGGCCACCTTCTCGTCTTCTGGGGTCCTGGCTGCTTCTAGAATAACCTCAGTATCTTGCAGCCAAGCATCTACAGTAATAGCATCTTCGCTACCATTGAAGAAGGGAGGGTTCAAGCGCTTGAAGTTGTTGGCCGCACTGTTACCTTGATGACCACCTCTGTTCAAAGCATCTTGTACTGTCTGGTGTAATGCATCACCTCGACGATCCTGTGATGCAAGCAACTCCCTGATGAGTCCAACCAAGACTCCATCATCTTGCCTCGTAGGCTGGGCTGGCTGTACTGGGGGTTCTGGATCTCCGGAAAGCATGACTCGGGAAGCTGCTCCTGAGTGCTGAGCTTGATCCTCTTGTTGCGAGAGTACTCGTTGAGCTCCTTTCGACTGATTGGCAGGACCAGGAGCAATGCCGCTGAAGAAGACGACACAGGGATCAATAAGAAAGGACCAGGACAGATCAAAGATACAAGCATGCGATCAGGTCAAGATTTCAGGGATTGGAGGATACGAGCAGAGATCAAGGGCGAGTGCTGATTGAGACATCTATTCGGTAAACCCTCACATATCTTGATTCACAAGACCTGCATAGGCCACTACTTAAACCATGTCACGCCCCACAACCAGAATACTGGAGAGCGGGGACGGACACAGCCAGCTACGTATATTGAAGTGCAATCCACCTCGCTATACGGTCACGGCTGTCTAGATACGTGAGGGTTTAACTATAAGCCATCAATCTCTTATGGTCATGAACAAGCCTATTGTCTCAATCTCAAGCAAGTAATAGCAGTTACAAGATGTCAGAGCACCAAATATACAATAGTAAGGCGTCTCATATATTACATATTTGGATGATCATGAAGCTAGTCATACAAAATGTAAAGACTAACAAGAGTTTCAGTCATACATGATCAACCCTAGGATTTGTCAACCATGTTACAGCCCGTAGGCAGACAGTAAGTAAAATGCAATCGAGCTAACACATGCTCGTCGGCTAAACGTCTCAAGAAATAATTTTACAATGGAGTGGGAGAGCCAAAATAAAACCCACTCGTTGCCAGGGTTACGCCTGGTGGTCACCATATGGCTGGAAGGTAGGGAGATCCTCTGGAGCTGCTCCGGTATCTGGTCATACAAAACCAGCTGGGTCAGATCCCAGAAAGAGCAAGTGCCACAAAGGAGGCTTCACTTAAGAACTAAAACCAATATATCAGAAACATAAAATAAGAAAGATAATAGTAAGACATGAAATCTAAATAGAGCAATAAATGTTATGTGGATAAGGAATAACTCTGATCAGTTATTGATAAGGTAAGTATAAGCAATCATGTCCCAAAGTAGACAGGTACTGGAACAAGACAAGACTTGTACTGGTTATACTCCATCCATCATTCACGGCCAATCAATAAGTACGGCTTGATACTTTAACTAACTAGGGTTATCACAGGCCTAGTTACTAGGAAGATGCACTGAGATTATTCTACAGCCACAAGCCCTGCAGACCATCCAGGTTATCCGGACGTAATTAGGGGTTGAGTTCATATGGGTACATCGTAAGGAAACGTATGTACCCTTAAGTAGCTTGAAGGGTACAACACATGACAGTGTGCTGGAAATGTGCCCTACTCGAGGGCAGGCTACAGATCCCAGGATGGGGCACCCAGATAACGGGATTGCCTGTAGCTGGGAAATCTCTTCATGACTACTGAATTATTCTAGTTATTAGCCTTAGTCAGTTTAAGTAGGTACCCCTGACCGTGGTATTCAGGGATCCTTGCCCTAGACATGATGCAAGACAGTACTGGTTCATTTGTACAAACACAATCATCCACGGTGTCTAGGTCATTCATTCTTATCATGTCATGCTAGTCGTCGCAACAGCATTCAATAGTTTCCATCATGCTTACTAGTCATGTCTTGTCATGTTATGTCATGTCAGTACTTGTCATACCATGCCATGTTTAATTATTGGTCCAGTCACATCAATCAATTCGTGGTTATCGAGCTCATGACAAGAGATGCAAAACAATAAAGCAAACGGGTGCGCATAGGGGCTCAAAGCCTCTACGCGAGAGAAACTACGCTAGGCTAGGGGCCCTGAGCGTAAAAATGGCTTTACGCGAGCAAGACCGAGGAAGGACCCCTCTACGTGAGCAATCACCCTGCGCGAGCAGCCCTCTACGCGAGCAAGCACTCGAGCGGGACTCTACGCACACGAGCGTCTGAGCGAGACTCTACGCACGCGAGACTCTACGCGAGCGGGGGTAGCCCCTGAGTAGAGCTCGAATGAGCCCGACGTAGAACGGGTTACGCTGGCACGCAATGCGTGTGCGTAAAAAGGGAAACACTACGCAGGCACGTGAAAACGTGTGCGTAAAAGGAGGAAAATGCTACGCTGGCATGTAAAACGTGGGCGTAAAGGAAAGTCACTATGCGAGCACGTATGAACGTGTGCGTAAAGGGCTCGTCTTCTCCCAAAAGGCCGAGATAAACAGCCATGGGACTCAAAAACTCAAGAAACCCCATCACGGCCAAGACTTGATGAAGTCCAGTCATTCAAAAGCCAAACTTGTGTAAAATCAAAACTCCCACCATATGAAACTCTCCATTTTCAAAAACAACCAAGTTTAGAAGATCAAAACCATAAGGATCAAAAATACTAAAAATCTAGATCTACAAAAATCCATGCACCAAAATGGAAATCTTCAAGTTCTAAAGTAGTTTAAGAATCATGCTAAGAAGCCATTGGAACCAACAAAATGAGTTCTCAAGTGAAACCAAGTTGCACTTGCCTACTGGGGTGGTCGGTAGAGAAATGAAGAAGAAGAAGAAGAGTAGTAATGAGAAATGAATGAGGAGAGAGAAGGGTTGTTGGGTTAATAAATGAGGGATGGTGGTAGGTAGGGGTTAGCATACTAACCCAAACCAAGCCAAACCAGCAGAATCCAACCGAACCGGATGCATGTCCAAGCCATAATAGACCATACGAGCCATGAAATGCCAACTAACCTATGCCAACCCAAGACTGGCCAGCCGGACAAGTCGAAATACGGATCCGAGATACGTACACGTATACCCAAATACGTATAACGAAAATCGAGGGTGACAAGTCCCCCACAGCCTCTACACCAGAAATAGAGTCCAATACAATTGGTTTGGTCCAATTTGGAGAAGAAATGGAGAATTATAGAAGGTTTGGGGAAGAACACTATTAGGGCTTTATTAGGCATTAAAAAGAGGCAAGAACTTTAAAGAGGTGATTAAATAGGAGGGGTAGAGGTTCTTGATGGCTGTAGGAATAGTTAGGGTTAGGGTTTTACAAGGTTAGATGAGTGGCTAAGGCTTCTCCACATGAATCTAGGTTCAATCAAAGGCTCACATTAAAAGTAGGGTTTCTTAACATCTAGTCAAAATATCCTACTAACATAATATCTAGATATTAATCTAACTTAGCCATTAAGTCTCTAACCTTCTAACTAAACCTCCATGAACATCATTAACTTCTAGGTTAGGTCAAAACTAGGTTAGTCTCTAAATAAAAGATTAGCACTATAATAATCGGTCAAAATTTATTTTCATTAAAAAGTCCAAAATGACCAAAATACCCCTAGGCCAAAAATGATAAATAAAACATCCTAATCACATGGTGTCACGACCCGCTACCCAAATTGTTGGGCCAGGCCGAGGCATGCCCAGCCTACGTTGAGATAAAACGTAGTAAGCTGTTCTAAAGACAACAGGATAAGACTAAATGTGCTAACAGTTCTATAAGTGAAGAAGAATCATAAATGCTCCAAACACAAAAGTTATCGTATATAGTAAACGTCCAAGTACAAGTAAACTGAAATGTAAAACTGGATACATGTCCAGTTACAAAATGATATAGTCTAATACATGTCTACTCTCAAAAGTCTAAGTAAACAAAAGACAACTAGGCAAGGTTCCTGTTTGCAAAAACAAAAGTATAAAACTTTATTGATACAAACTGTAATAAAGATTACAAGAATTCTGGGAAAATTATAACTATAGGAATCCAATCTTGATGACGATTGCTCTATCCCTTGGACGATGTGAACTTTGAAGACGAAGCCTTTGAAGTTGAAAACAACTCTGGAAACTGAAGGCAAAAGCCTCTGAAGTTGAAGACAAAAGTCTCGGAAGAATACAGCAGCACTTTGGCAAGAACTTCTGAACTCTCTGATTTCTGATCTCTGATCTTGATCCCCTTGAAATGAAGACTTGAAACTCTATTTATAGAGTTCTGGAAATAACTAACTTTCAGTTATTCTGGACTGCACAAGATGATTTGTGCAGCAACTGATTTGCGCAGCACTGGACTGCGCAGGTAGTTATTGGATCGTGGGCTAACTATCTGGGACACATGGCATCATTTGATTGAAATGCACATGATCATGCATAGACAGTTGCCACGTAATGAGCAATTGATGGCATGAATGCCACATGTAATTTGTCAGTTATGTTGGTAGAATACGCAAAGTGAACTGCGCAGACTTTGGTTTGCGCAGACTCATACTGCGCAAGATTGGTTTGCGTAAACTCAGACTGCGTATGAATGGTTTGTGCAATCACGGATTGCGCTGCCACCTGTCAGCCGCCCTCGAGCACTGTGCGGCGCCATAAACGAACAGTCTCCTCGTTATTCATGTTGTCAGCTGTCAGGAAGATCTGATTTGATTCAGTCAATGATGACTTCTGCCACGTCAGTCTGCGCAGTTGGGAACATGCGCAAACCAACCTGCGCAAAGTGATGTCTGCGCAATCTGTTGTCTGCGCAACTCATCAAAATGATGAATATCTTGAATTTTTCACTTTGTTGATTAATACAACTTGATTTTTTAAGACCTACAAGACCCCCTTCAAAGTTTTCGAAAGTTGATTGTATTCAAAATTTTGAAATACTTTGAATTTTTTGAATGTTGAATCATTTTGCGCAACATGATGAGCTGTCTGCGCAAAGCGAATGGACCACAGTTTTAGGCGCAATCCGAGGCATCCGTTTCGTGTTTTCTAAAACTATAAATACCCCTCTCTTCGTTTTCAATTCTTTACTTTGCAATCTTTCGAGCTTTTTGAGAAGAAAATCTTCCAACCTTCACTGTTCTCCTCTTTCGACGATTTGTCATGGCCCCAAGACGATCAAATGCTGCCGCTGCCGCGAAAGGAAAAGCTCCGGCCGAGTCTTCTGACAGGGTTGCACGGCGAGCTTCCCGACACGAATCCGCATACCCTGCTCTGAGAGGTAGTTGAACCGATCGAAAACCCCTTCTTAGGGTGATTCGACTCCCTTGAAACTCATCTCTTTTTAGAGATAAGTTCATATTGCGCCACCCTTTTTAGGGTTTCGGTTGCATCAACTATCAGTTCTTCATTTTTATGAAGGCTACATTCTTGCGCAAATTGTTGATTTGTGCTGACAGGAAGTCAGCGCAAACAATTAAGTTGCGCAGATATCAGCGCAAACCATTGCTTTGCGCATCCTTTTATAATGCGCAAACTGATGTTGCGCAAGTGCTGTCAGCGCAATCTGAGGTTGCGCAAATTATGTCAGCGCAATCTGAGGTTGCGCACTCTAATGTTTTATGTTTAAAAACAGAATCTTTGTCTTGGACTAATTTTTATCTGTTTGTTGATGCAGTTGAAGTCAATGAAGATCCAGATTACGAACATATTGTGGGAACCCTTACAGAGTCTGAATACAAAGAGGATCTGTCTCATGTCCATTACCCTCAGTATGATCTACCGGCCTCCCGTCAAGCTATATTGATTTCTCAGGACAATGAAACTTTGATGTGTTTGATGAACGGACAGCCTTTAGAATCAGCTGATGCTGTAATTCACAAGAAACCCTTATTCCTATTCGGTGATGCCTTTGAGAGAGCCTCTTAGCCTAGGCCAAGGATGGAAGATAGGGTAGTTCACCAGCAAGATAGATCTTTTTTTATACCCGACATCGCTCGCTGCCTTCCTTTGTCACGGTACGCTCATGCAAGCTACCCTAGGAAGATGGATTGGAATATCACTCTATTTCAAGATGCTCGGGCAGGAAAAATCTTCGTAAAGAAGGGGCCACAACATAAGGATATGTTTTATAGCTCTTCTGACAGATATAGTGTCCTACTGAGAGGCTTAAGACCTGGCTGCATTCCACCAGAGAACTCCTCCATGCTAATGCCTGTTAGGACACCAATATTCGCAAATGAATTTGCAAAGGTTGAAGAAAAATATCCTGAGCAAGATATAAGACTGACTGGATTGGTGAATCCAGACTACAAACGATGGAACTATATCGCGAATTGGATTCTGGCAAAATTCTAAGACAGACTCCAACAAATCAACCTGTATGAAGCAGTGCATGCCACTGTATATGGATTTGCTCCCAATCCTCATATGTTCTTAGCCTTAGCTGAGAGATACAACTACAGGACTGGAACTTTCATGACCCCAGGAGGAAAGATGGGCTTTGCACTCCACGAGATGAAGTATATCTCGTATTTGCCCATGGCAGATGCTCCGTATGAGGAGTATGTACCAACAAATGATGAGTTGAACAAGCTCAGAAAAGAGAATCCAGAGATGGTGACAGTGTTCGAAGAGCTATTGTGCTATTATAAGATCTGTTCTCTATTTTACCAGAGTGCCACTGCTAACACTTGTTATTCTTCAAAGTGGCTACCATACCTGTTTCTCAATCATATAGAAGAGAAGAAAACCAGGGAGAATGATAAATGCTACCCTACTTTCTTCAAACCTTTGAGCAATACAGAGGTTAGAAAGTTAATGGAACAGAGTGGTCACTTTGATAAAGAAGTGAAAGATGACCATGAATATCCTCCTTTGAAGAGAGGAGACAATTTGGAAAGTTACTTGAGAATGGGCTATAGGCCCATGTCAGAAGCAGCACAATTGGCGGGATTCTTAACATACTGGCTGCGAAGGTTCGTAGTTCCCGGATCCAGTACCGTAGATCGTTTTCACCGCGACGTCTTGTTTGCAGCTGTTAAATTGGTCTTCGGCTATAAAATGGACTTACTATCAGCAATGACCTGCAAACTAAATGCCAGTCTTCGTTTATATGTTGACTTGATGCTGAAAGCGAAGGGAGAGAAAGAATTCCCTCGCTTAGAATTGCCATATACATATTTGTTTGGATGGTTGCTTCTTCACTATCCAACCTTAATGGATCCTGGCATGGGATCAGTCGACGACAGTTTTCTTCGAAGGTATTCCCATGGAAAATAGAAATATACTTCCTTAACTGAGTGTAAATTTATGTTGAATTTGAATAGAGGCTGGAATTTCTGCTATGCTCCTTTCCCTGCTGGGTATGATCAGATGCCCACGAATATGGTGGATTCGAAACTGCAACCTCTGACTCGTGTCGCTTTTGAATGGTTGAAGACAATTCGACCATCTTATTTGGTCTACCGATTCGAAGAAGAGTGCTACTTAGAACCATATCTTCCAAGCCGATTCGCTCGGCAGTTTGGATATGATCAGTTCCATGTAGGGAACGCAATTACCTGCCTCCAAGGCAAAGGTTATCTGATAGACGGAGCTAGGGCTTGGGCTTATTACAATGTACGTGATACAAAAGCCACTTTCTCCATGCCAGCAAAGACTACTCCTCAGGGTCCTCGAATGCTTTTTACATACTCCGTGTTTTACACATCAGCAAATACTTTTGCCGAGAATTTTAATCTCGCAGATAGTTTCGCCACTGCAACAAGATTAAGGAGAGGAAGAATTGCTCCATCGATTCCTATAAATGAGGAGGCGCAGGAACCGGCAGATGCACCTCTGGAAACTACAAGGGATATTATATTCCCCCAAGAAGTGAATGCACCACTTCGTATTTCTCTGAAGGTGGGTAAATCTCCTGTGAAGAAAAGAAGAAGAGAGGAGCCTCCTGCTCCTGTGGCGAAGAAGAAATTGATTCTTGATCTTTCTTCTGAAAAGGTGATTACCAGATCTCAATCCCGGCAATTAACCGAGACACATCAAGAAGTTGCCACTACACCAACTTCCGTGCAAAAGCAAGCAGAGCCAGAAAATGTAGAGAGTCCTGTTAGACCTCTACACAGAAAGAAAAGAGTAGTCACCAGAAGAGTTTTGGAAGAGTCTTCTTCTAGACAACTCCTGACTTCAGTAGATGCTGCCGCAGGACTTCTAATGGCATCTCCTACACCTGCTTCTGAATCAGGGAGCAAAACTCTCGAGGAGAATGAACAGAGGGGAGATTTTGCCCCAAGAATTGAAAAGCCTAGAGAACATATTTTAGAGGAAGAACAAAGTATTGTACGACCTCATTCTCCTATTGCAGATATTACTCAACCTCCTCCTACTCCCAGGACTCTTCGTGAGGAAGAAGACCGTGAAATGATTGCAGCTCTGGAGGACTGCAGTTATAGCTTGCAGGAAGATCAGGCTGCCACTAGCAGTGGAAATGCAGCAGTAGAAGAAGAAGAAGAAGAAGAAGAAGACGAGGAAGGTTCTTCATCCGAAAATGTTGATGAGTATTTACAAGATCCTGAAAAGCAAAATGAAGAACACAGATCTCTTGATACTGCCGATGATATTTCAAATCCTAAAAAGGATATTGAAGTGGAGGCGTCTGCAGAAAAGGCTGTCGATGTTGAGATAGAAATATCTCCTGAAGAAGTAGCCGACGAAGGTGAGCTGACAGAAAATCCCGCCACTGACCCTCAAGGTATAAAACAAGATTTATTAATTTTTTCTTTTAAAATGAACTGATAACTAACATCTTTATTTGTAATTTCTTGCAGATCTTGAGACTTTGCCAACACCTCCAACGGACCTGATTATGGTGCCTATACCAACAGTGGTTGTTAGTAGTAGTCATCACTTATCTTATGGTTCTGAGGCGGGCAGCAGCCAGGCTGTTGCAGCGGAGGCTACTTCTGTTCAAAAGGAGTCCATTCTAGTAGGGAATGAACTTGTTGTTAGACCAAATCAAGGTAAAATTGCTTTTCATTTGATCTTTTTGTGCATCAACAATCAATTAGTAAAATAACAATTTTACTTTTACAGAAGATCAAGCAGGAGGAGCAACCAGCTCTACTTTGGCTCCCTTATTTAAAGAACCTGTTGTCCAACTTCAAAGAATCGAGCAACCTGTTACCCCGTCTTCATCAGGAGTAGCAGCAACTCCCGGAACTTTGGCCATCAATCAGCAGGTTGTCCAGTCATTTACCAAATGCTTCTTTGAATCGCTGGGATCCCTTGTCCGAAAAATGATAGAGAAAGAAGGAGCTGACTTCATTATGGTTAGGAAGCCCACTTCTTTCTTGATAAGAGCCATAAGAGACCAAGGAGATGAAGCTCAGGCCACTCTTCTTGAACATATATTAAATGAGTTAGAAGTCTCCATCAAGAAGTATAAAGAACTCAAGAAGAAAGATGTAGACTCTTTAATACAAGCTGAATTTGAGCGACTGGCTCAAGCTGCTGATATGGAAAGATTAACCCTTCAAAATCTATTAGAGGCTCATTCAGCAAAATCAGCTGAATATAATTCTAAGATAGAATCAGTTACTTTGGTGGCTGAAAGCAAAGGACGGCGACTTGCTGAATTGAAGGCAGAAATTACTCGCCTCCAACAAGAATTTGAAGAAGAAACTGTTAATCACCAACTGGTGATTGAACAATTTAATGCATTGATTGAAGAAAGGAATGAGTATGAGACCACTCATGGTGAAGAGATCACTCGCAGGACAGTAGATATGCCCATTTTTGATGAAGAAAGTAGGGATGGAGGAAGCAAGAAAGATAGTAGCGTCAACACACGAAGAAGAGCTGCAGTCACTAAAGCAGCAAATTGACAATCTGATTGTCCCTCCTTCTTGATTTTGTATTTGGATTTTATTGCTGTAGCTGCATTTTTGTAATATCTCATGTTTTGATATAAAAGACATTTTAGTTGTGGCTCCATTATTTATTGTATATCCTATTCAGATATAAATAATAGATAGACATGATATATTTATTGACAACTTAATCGAAAACGACAAGTTGCTGATATAGAAAATGAATGATGAATCGTCAATGTATGTGAAACGAATGAACGGGAGTACCGTTAAGTGATGATGAACGAACGGATGAACCGTCAGACGATGGTGAATGAACTAGTTAACCGTCAAATGATGAACGGGTTAACCGTCAAAATAGATGAACGGATGAACCGTCAGATATTAATGAACGGACGAACCGTCGGATGATTAATGAACGGACGAACCGTCGAATGAATGTAATAAATGAACGGATGAACCGTCTGGCATTTAATGAACGGACGAACCGTCGGATGATTAATGAACGGACGAACCGTCGGATGAATGTATCACTTCGTAAATTGAGGAACTTCTGCCTATAAATATAGCAGAAATCTGACAGGAACAAATACTTCTATTCTTCAACATAAAAATGTCTTCCGGAGAAGCATCTAAGAAGGCTGAGATTGCTCCGAAAGTTCAGAAGGGCACTGAAGAACGCCCTGCTGATCCAGTTCAGCCAAAGGAGGCAGAAGCAGGCGAAGGTTCGTCTGCACCTCAACCACCGCGAGACATTCTGGACTTCCTGCTCGAACCAGGAAGGACTAGCGAAGAAGAAGCCATGAGGATGGCCGCCTGCAAGTTTTTCGTGGGATCCAGCAATGAGGTTCTCGGCTCTTTCGCTGACTGTATTTTTGAGAAAGACGGCAGTGGCCCTCGTCCCAATGTAGAAAAAGATGATAGTGATCTTTAATATGTACTATCATATAATGAAATAAAATTTGAATTTTATTTATGAACTTGATTCCGTCTGATACTTTTACAAGCATTTTACACTCACACATAATACTTCTTTAAGAATTTGCCATTGATAGGCATCATAGCAACTCGACCATCAAGTTCTGAAAGTTGATAAGCTCCATTTGAGAAGACTTTGCTTACAACATAGGGACCTTCCCATTTCGCATCGAATTTCCCTTTGCTCAGATGAGTCATAGTCATAGGACGTCTGACCGTTAGAACAAGTTCTCCTTGCTGAAAGGCTCTGACCTTCACTTTACGATTAAATGTCTTCGAGATGCGGGCTTGGTATAACTCAATATGCTGTTGAGCCATTAACCGCTTTTCATCCAGTGCCTCCAACTCTTGAAGTCGAAGAAGGTCATTGTTCTCTGTGGTAAGCTCATTGGCAATAGCAATTCTTAAAGAAGGAATTTGCAGCTCCAAAGGAAGAACAGCTTCACAGCCATACACTAAAGAGAAGGGTGTAAAGCCTGTGGGATTGCGGACTGTAGTTCGATAGGCCCAAAGACACTCGCCAAGTTTCTCGCTCCAATTCCGTTTGTTAGTGGATACAAATTTCTTAAGGAGCTTAATAATGGTTTTGTTAAAGGCTTCAGCTAGACCATTAGCAGCAGGATTGTAGGCCGTCGAAGCAACATTGTCAATCTGATGATCATCGCAGAATCTAGTGAACTTCTGACTAATAAATTGAGGTCCATTGTCATGGATGATTCTTCGAGGTATACCAAATCTATAGATGACATGGTGTTTAACGAAGTTAATGACACTGCTAGTCTTGACTTCAGCCAGAGGTATAGCTTCAGCCCACTTGGAGAAATAATCAGTTATCGCCAATATGAACCGATGTCCTCTAGAAGAAGGAGGATTGATAGGACCTATGATGTCCATACCCAAGCTTCAAAAGGCCAAGAAGCAGCAGTCGGGTGTAAGAATTCCGATGGTTGATGAATGAAGTCTGCATGGATTTGACAAGCACGACATTTCCTTGCATATTCAATGGCATCTGATACCATAGAGGGCCAATAGTAACCCATACGTCGAATACGATCCTGTAGTTTAGGACCGGGTTGATGTGCTCCACAGACGCCATCGTGAGCTTCACGCAACACTTGTTTGGCTTCATCACCAGCTAAACAGCGTAGAAGAAGACCGTCATAAGTTCGCCGATAGAGTGTTTTGGTGGTTTGATTGTAATAGAATCGTAGAGATCGACGTCGAACGCTTGTAGCCTCCTTAGGATCTTCAGGGAGTATGTCATGTACTACGAAATCGATAAAAGGAGTTCTCCAATCGTCATCAATAACTTCGACTTCAGCAAGATTGCTAAATTCAATATTACGATTATTCTCAATACAGAACAGTTCTCGGTTAGAAATAACCACCACCTGATGCCTTTTGATAGGGATGGCTAAGACAGCTGCAAGATTGGCCAAAGCATCGGCTTCAGTATTGCAAGCTCGTCGAACATAGTCGATGAAGAAAGCTTTGAATGATGTAGCTATATTGATTGCCGCTTCATGATAAGGCACCAGGTCTTGATGACGGACTTCATAGGTTCCCCTAACCTGGTTCACAACCAGTTTAGAATCACCATAGACTTCCAGATATTCAACATTCAGTTGTTTAGCTAGCTGAAGGCCGACAAGTAAAGCATTGTACTCTGCCACATTGTTGGAGCAAGGTTCATCTAAAGAGTAGGCTCTTTGGATAGTTAATCCGTCTGGAGAAACGAGAACAACTCCAACACCTGCCACAATAGCACCATTTGGTCCAATTCTTGATGCACCATCAAAGAATAGACGCCAGGTTAGAAACTCTTCGGAGATCATGTTGACTTCTAACGTCTCGTCAGGAATTTCGTCATAGAGTTTAGATGTTTCAGGCACAGGATGAGCTGCTAAGAAGTCCGCCAGCGCTTGACCTTTGACAGACTTTTGTGGAACATACACCATGTCATATTGAGCTAGCAGGATTGCCCATGTAGCCAACCGAGAATTAAGTGTACTAGGTTTCTTCATGAGTACTCGGAGAGGGTTAACTCGAGATATAACATGAATAGTTTGACCAATGATATAATGCCTCGTCTTTTGCACAGCAAACATGAGAGCCAGGCATTCTTTCTCGACCGGACTATAACGGTGTTCAGCACCAATCATAGTTCGGCTAAGATAGTAGATAGCCTGTTCATGGCCTTCTTTGTTCTTTTGGGCAAGTAAAGCACCCAATGAATGGTCCATAGCACGAACATACATCAAGAATGGAATGCCAGAGATAGGTGGCACCAAAACTGGTGGGTTCATAAGATATTGTTTGATATCGTCGAATGCTCGTTGACACTCTTCAGTCCAAACAAAAGATACACCCTTCTTCATTAATTGAGTGAATGGTCTACAGCGTCCAGACAAGTTCGAAATGAATCGCCTGATGTACGCAAGTCGACCTTGGAATCCTCGTAGCTCTTTTAGGTTGCGTGGAGGACGCATCTCTTGAATGGCTTTGATCTTCTCGGGATCCACGTGTATACCCTTAGAGGTAATGACGAAGCCGAGAAATTTGCCACTAGAGACACCCAAGAATGACTTGGTGGGATTCATCTTGAGCTGATGTTGACGCATGAGATTAAATATTGTTCTCAAATCTTGGATGTGATCTTCTTTTAGACGACTTTTGACAGCAATATCGTCAACGTAGCATTCGACTGTTTTACGAAGATGTTCTCTGAAAATGGTACTCATGGCTCGCTGATAAGTTGCACCAGCGTTCTTGAGACCAAATGGCATCACTGTGTAACAATAGACTCCTCGAGGAGTGCGGAAAGATGTATGCTTTTCATCTTCAGGATGCATTTTGATCTGATTATATCCGGAAAATCCATCCATAAAAGATATTCTTTCGAACCCACAAGTATTATCAATCATAACGTCTGTGATAGGAAGAGGAAATTCATCTTTCGGACATGCTTCATTGAGATCTCGGAAGTCGATGCAGACTCGAACTTTTCCAGTTTTCTTCAAAACTGGGACGACATTGGCTACCCAATCAGGATGCTGCTCTTCTCGAATAAAGCCACAAGCGATGAGCTTCTTGACTTCATCATCAATTGCGTCCATCATTTCAGGCTTAAATCGCCTTTGTTGCTGTTTGACCGGTTTAGCATTAGGAAGAATGTTCAGTTTGTGAATAGCAATCTTGGGATCTAAACCTGGCATGTCTTCGTAACTCCAAGCAAAGACGTCAATGTATTCTTTAATGAGAAGAATCAACTCTTGCTTATCTGCTTCTGGAAGATTCTTGCTAACAAAGATTGGCCGAGGTGACTCTCTTTCCCCTACATCAATTTGAATTAGTTGATCTTCAGTAGGAGGTTCTCTTTGTTCAAATCGGAGTACCCATTGGTTATCCATATGTTGAGCCCAAGGATCTGTTTCCGGACTTTCTTCAACGTCTTCATCACAACCTTCTGGTAGTTCAGCGGAGACCATATTAGAAGATACAATTATACGATGAACTTCACCGATGCTGGTATCAGAATCCCATGATCTGGAATCAGAAGAATTAGAACGTTCTTCACTATCTGATTCAGAAGCTGCTGGGGATAACAGTGGCGGAGAAGTATATCCGAGACCTTTCTTGGTCCTGCTGTAATACATTGGCGATTTTCCTTCCGGAACAGTCGTGCGGATAGGAGTTCGTCTACCTTTACCGTAATTGAGGCCATTTTTGAAGTCATAGCCCATTTTTCGGATGATGTCTTTTGATTGTTGACTATAACGATGGAACTGGAGACGTCCCGTATCGTTAAGTTTGCTATCATCCGTATAACTGAATTGTTTTTCTGGTCCTTTACAAAAAAGTGCTGGACTTTCACCTTTCTTTAGAGAAGGGTGAATACGGTAAGAATCATCTGGATCTTCAAGTGAGACTTCTGTCTGAAGAGATTGTACGACTCCCATTGTAACTGATTGGAAGCTATCTAACATATCCAAATAACATTTAGTATAGTAAATAACATCAGTATACTGGAAAGTAGGTGCTTTTTCATTGATTTGTACATCAGTATTTACAACAGGACCTTTAACCTTAGCAGGTTTGGTCAAATTGATTACAAGAGGGGGAGAAGAAGAACGTGGAGGAGGCTTGTTACGACGGAGGTCGATAACAAGTGGCTCAGAAGAGGTGAGCTCCCTTTTTTCTTTGTTGTGAGTTAAATCAACAACAAGTGGCTCAGAAGGAATGAGCTGCTTTTTGTCTTTGTTACGACGTAAGTCAATAACAAGTGGCTCAGAAGAGGTGAGCTCCCTTTGATTTTCATCAACATCAACTGATTTCATTTGAACTGGCAAGTGAATAACCAGTGGCTTGGAAGATTGTGGATGAGAAACTCGCCCCTTAACAGGTATGATAAGAGTATCTTGAGGCACTGCTTTTTGATCTTCTTCAGTATCCATAGCCAATACCACCTTCATAAACTCATCCTTGTACATACGAGCATCGTTGCAATAAGCTTCAACACCCTTGAAAGGATAAAGGTCCGCAACTTCCTTGTGAACTTGTCCTTTGTCATCAACGTATTTAAAGCATTGATGAAGAGTTGATGGAACAACATTGTGTTCATGGAGGAATGGCCTTCCCAGGAGAGCATTGTAAGAACAACCATGATTGTCAATGATATAAAAGGTCACCTTTGTGCGAAGATTGCCTATTTGGAGTTTTAGGCGGATCTTGCCCAAAGGTTCACTCTTTCCTTGGTTAAATCCCAGAATAGTAGTGATTGTGGTTGAAAGACTATGCACTGGTATCTTCAATGCATCTAGCATTGTCTTTGGCATAATACTAAGTGCAGACCCTGGATCTATCAGGATACGATCAACCTTCATTGAATCAACATATCCTGTATAGTAAAGAGGACGATCATGTCTATTATCTTCCATTAACATATCATCTTGAGTGAAGGTAATGTTTGGGATCAGTTCCAAAACACTATGACAGTGATGACAAGAGACTGGTTCTGATTCTGGCTTCTTGAGAAGAGTTAAGCAAGTTTCAGCCTGCATCAGAGCTTCACTTAGAGTTTCTCGTGTCTCCTTGGAAAGACGCAAAAGTTCAAAGATTGACAGCCTAGCCGGTGTATTGGCTAATTGAGCCAATATATCGAAATTGTAAGGCTTCTCAAGCCCAGTAGGAGATGACTTCTTTAGGGGTTTGTCAAATCGAACTTGTTGCTTGCCTTTGTCAGCCGTTGTTGGCTTGGGAGGAATTGATACTACAACTGGTGAAGATGTAGAAGGGACTTCTTCAGCAGATACGGGTTGTACCGGAGCAGGTTCAGAAGAAGAAGCAGGATCCTTTTGACTTTCAGAATGATCTTTCAAATAGGCTTTCCCTGATCTGGTGCCTAACAGAATCTCTTCGTCAACAATGGGATCAAAAGATACCATGTTGCAGATCTTGGTTTTGCCTTTAGAACGAGTTTTCTCCTTGGAAGAAGAGGACACCTCGAATTCCGGAGCAAGATCAGGATGGATCCACATAATTTCACCGTTGTCAAGAGATAAGGGAACAAGACCTTCATTGGATGGAAGCGGGAGATTCTCAATCTCAAGGGTTGCTTTAGGAATTGGAATGACACCGTGCTGTATCATCTGCGGAGGGAAATCCCCAAATTGGACTGAAACCATATTTGCAGTAACAGTCTTCTCATCTTGTTGCAGAGTGACTACACCAGCATTGACAAGCTCTTGAATCTTACCTTTGAGCACATAGCATGCTCGAGTAGGATGTCCAATAAATCGGTGATAGACACAATACTTGGGATGATCAGTCTTATTGACTTCATCAGGTTTCTTTGGATCAGGGAGTTGAATTTTATTGCTTTTGAGTAGACATTCAAAGATACTTGCAGTGTCATTTTCGTCAAAGGAATATTCCACCTTCGGACGAGGTTCTCTCGGTGGAGGTGCAGAAGGAGTAGGAGTAGATGTAGGTGGGGCCACATTGACAGCCAAAGACTCTTTATTTTTGTTTAAGTTAATGTTCAAAGTTTCTTTCGCTTTGCGATTGTTCTGGCGATTGTTACCACCTGAATTTTGATGCTCATCTCGATCAGGGTTAGACATTTGTACCCCCAATTGTTTGAACTTGTCAGCACTCACTTCAGCAGCTTTGGCGTTGACGATGAATGAGGGCCAATCTTGGAATTGGGTTGATCCCGTCCACATACTGATAATAGGCAAAAGATTTGCCTTACAAGTATCAATAGTGACAGCAGCTGGAGTTCCAGGAGGCATTTTCAAAGCTTCACGACGGAACCGTTCAATAAAACTCTCAGCAGTTTCGTTATGTTTCTGTTTGATTTTGTTGAGAGCTGACATCGTCATATCATTAAATCCCTCATAGAACCGTTCCAGAAAGATTTGTTTGAGACCTGAAAAAGAAGTAATGCAACCATCGGGCAAACTTCTGTACCAGTCGTAAGCTACGCCGGCTAAACAACCGACGAATACTCTGGTAAGAAGAGCGTCATTTGGCTGAAGTTGAACAGTCATTACCTCAAAATGATTGATGAATTGACTCGGAGAAGTACTGCCATCGAACAGAGAAATTGTAGGTATTTTGTATTTCGGGGGAAACGGGACGTCCTTCCATTCAACCGGATAGGGTTGCTTAATCCCTAACCTTTGCAAGTTGTCCTTCTCTTTAAATGCTTCAAATTGGGTTCGTAAGAGTTTGACAGCTTCATTGGCATCTTCGGATGAAGAAGAAGGAGCAGGTTGAGTTGTAGTGGTAGGAGGAGGAACAGCGTTGTAAGCACTACCCCCAGCTCCTGAATGGCTAGGCGTAGTTTGAACTTGTACTTGTATAGGAGGTATTGGGGGAGGCACTACCCCCAGTCCAGTATTGGCAGGTATCGAAAGATGCTATGATCTCTGGATTAGTAATAGGTGCAGTTGGTGGTGTAGCATGCTGTGATACAATGATGGAATGCATACTAGCAACCATCTCAGCCATGGTTTTTAATTTGTCTTCGAGTGCAGCAATTCGCTGTTCTTGATTTGCGGAAGTTGAAGCATCAGGATCATCGGTGACAACATAAGCCGTCACTTCTCTTGGCACAGTGGAAGATACTGTTTGTTCAGAGCTTTCACTGTATGCATCATAATCAGAGAACGAATCATCTCCTGACTGAGAAACAGGAAGATGACCTGAAGGATTTTGAGGAAGATTCCTTTGACCGATTGTATCTCGGCTTCGAGAACGGGTATGTTGAAATACTCCTTCAGAAGATTCTTGAAGTAATTCCAAATACCGTTGGCTTGGCTTGCGGAGTCTACCATGCTTAGAGCATCTTTTACCCCCAGTGTCTCGAGAAGTCATGTTAACAGAAGCATACAAAACTTCGTCTTCTTCTGACATAGGTTCAGATTTAGCAAAAGTTAAACGATCGAAGACAGATCGTTTTGTCGTTTGACAACAGCATTGGATGATGACTTTATGATTACAGTGATGATCAGATGGTTGAGATGGAGATATTGAGACATTATCCTATTTTTGTCTTAGATGTTCTCGAAGATCTACAACAGGACGAGGAAAAGTTCCGAGGGATCTGTTCTTTGATAACATTTGGAACATGATTCCGATTCTTCAAATGTTTAGTCCCTTGAGTATACAGGGAAGTACTCACTTCATTGGCATAAGTGTCAGGATTTTTGACCTTGGAGATTTGTTTCTGATGATGTTTGACCTTCGGCATTGGCTGTTTGCGTTTTACCGAAGTGGATCGGTTAAGATAAGTTCTGAGGTCAGCAAATTCACCCCCAGGAGTTTCTGTTTGAGACACTAACAGTTTTCCCTGTCTGGAACGACAAATTTGGAGAGTCGGGAGGTCCTGGAATTCTGCTATCGGAGTAGGTAGGATACCTCTTTGATTAGTACAAGTACTCTTGTTATAAAGGAAAGAAGAATCCTTGATTGCCAGAGTTCTCGAACTGATTGGTGCCGAGACACATTCAGATGGATCCTCTTCAGTAAAGACTGAAGAAGACTGAGAAAAGACCAAAGGGCCTTTTCCCTTGTTTTGAGATGAAGGGTTAGCTAAAGAGCAGTTTCCTCTGTTATTTTCCAAGTCATGAGACAAGAAAGTTTGAGAAAAGACCAATGGGCCTTTTCTTTGCTTTGAAGAGAAAGAGGAATAGTCAAAGGACTACCCTCAGTGGATTGCGCAGGGGCAATAGGGTGTTTGGGAAGAGGAGTAGAATCTCTTCTTTTGTTGTGAGAATAAGGGAATTTAGCCAAAAGGCTATTTTTCTTGGATTGTGCAGACTTGGTTTGCGCATGGATAAAAGGTGCACTGGTTACTTGTGCAGTAGAAGCTTTGGTAGAAAGTGCATCAGGAGTCATTGTCTTAGAGTGCTTGAGATGCACTTTGGTTACTGGAGTGCTATTTTGCGCAGAAAAAGCCACTGCCAATTGCGCCAGAGTCATAGGAGCCTTCTGTTTTGACAAGGCTGCATATGAAGTACCATGCGCAACAGTTGCAACAGACTGTGCAGCCTTGACTGCAACAGATTGTGCAGCAGTTGTTGAGACAGACTGTACAACTATTGGCACAGCAGTTTGTGCAGCAATCTGACTAGCAGATTGTACAGCAGTTGGTACAGCCTCCTTGGTGGCAAAATTGCCAGATTGTGCAGGCTTGGAGACCCAAACTGAGCGTACTTTGCTCTTGGCAGAAGTGGCTACAGTACGGGGAGTGGTCTTGGAGTTGAGCATCGCCTCGTAGGCTGTCTGGTTGACTTTAACAACCAGCGTCTTTTGCGTCTTCCCGATAGACGCTACGTCACATTGAGTTGCTACTTCCTCGTCGGAGGAGAAAGTTGTCCCCAGCAGAGTCGCCATTTTGTTTGCAAAAACAAAAGTATAAAACTTTATTGATACAAACTGTAATAAAGATTACAAGAATTCTGGGAAAATTATAACTATAGGAATCCAATCTTGATGACGATTGCTCTATCCCTTGGACGATGTGAACTTTGAAGACGAAGCCTTTGAAGTTGAAAACAACTCTGGAAACTGAAGGCAAAAGCCTCTGAAGTTGAAGACAAAAGTCTCGGAAGAATGCAGCAGCACTTTGGCAAGAACTCCTGAACTCTCTGATTTTTGATCTCTGATCTTGATCCCCCTTGAAATGAAGACTTGAAACTCTATTTATAGAGTTCTGGAAATAACTAACTTTCAGTTATTCTGGACTGCGCAAGATGATTTGCGCAGCAACTGATTTGCGCAGCACTGGACTGCGCAGGCAGTTATTGGATCGTGGGCCAACTATCTGGGACACATGGCATCATTTGATTGAAATGCGCATGATCATGCATAGACAGTTGCCACGTAATGAGCAATTCATGGCATGAATGCCACATGTAATTTGTCAGTTATGTTGGTAGAATGCGCAAAGCGAACTGCGCAGACTTTGGTTTGTGCAGACTCAGACTGCGCATGAATGGTTTGCGCAAACTCAGACTACGCATGAATGGTTTGCGCAATCACGGATTGCGCTGCCACCTGTCAGCTGCCCTCGAGCACTGTACGGTGCCATAAACGAACAGCTCCTCGTTATTCGTGTTGTCAGCTGTCAGGAAGATCTGATTTGATTCAGTCAATGATGACTTCTGCCACGTCAGTCTGCGCAGTTGGGAACATGCGCAAACCAACCTGCGCAAAGAGATGTTTGCGCAATCTGTTGTCTGTGCAACTCATCAAAATGATGAATATCTTGAATTTTTGACTTTGTTGATTGATATAACTTGATTTTTCAGGACCTACAAGACCTCCTTCAAAGTTTTCGAAAGTTGATTGTATTCAAAATTTCGAAATACTTTGAATTTTTGAATGTTGAATCATTTTGCGCAACATGATGAGCTGTCTGCGCAAAGCGAGTGGACCACAATTTTAGGCGCAATCCGAGGCATCCGTTTCGTGTTTTCCAAAACTATAAATACCCCTCTCTTCGTTTTCAATTCTTTACATTGCAATCTTTCGAGCTTTTTGAGAAGAAAATCTCCCAACCTTCACTGTTCTCCTCCTCCGACGATTGTCATGGCCCCAAGACGATCAAATGCTGCCGCTGCCGCCACCGCGAAAGAAAAAGCTCCGGCCGAGTCTTCTGACAGGGTTGCACGGCGAGCTTCCCGACACGAATCCGCACACCCTGCTCTGAGAGGTAGTTGAACCGATCGAAAACCCCTTCTTAGGGTGATTCGACTCCCTTGAAACTTATCTCTTTTTAGAGATAAGTTCATATTGTGCCACCCTTTTTAGGGTTTCGGTTGCATCAACTATCAGTTCTTCATTTTTATGAAGGCTGCATTCTTGCGCAAATTGTTGATTTGTGCTGACAGGAAGTCAGCGCAAACAATTAAATTGTGCAGATATCAGCGCAAACCATTGCTTTGCGCATCCTTTTATGATGCGCAAACTGATGTTGCGCAAGTCATGATAGCGCAATCTGAGGTTGCGCAAATTATGTCAGCGCAATCTGAGGTTGCGCATTCTAATGTTTTATGTTTAAAAACAGAATCTTTGTCTTGGACTAATTTTCATCTGTTTGTTGATGTAGTTGAAGTCAATGAAGATCCAGATTACGAACATTTTGTGGGAACCCTTACAGAGTCTGAATACAAAGAGGATCTGTCTCATGTCCATTACCCTCAGTATGATTTACCGGCCTCCCGTCAAGCTATATTGATTTCTCAGGACAATGAAACTTTGATGTGTTTGATGAACGGACAGCCTTTAGAATCAGCTGATGCTGTAATTCACAAGAAACCCTTATTCCTATTCGGTGACGCCTTTGAGAGAGCCTCTCAGCCTAGGCCAAGGATGGAAGATAGGGTAGTTCACCAGCAAGATAGATCCTTTTTTATACCCGACATCGCTCGCTGCCTTCCTTTGTCACGATACGCTCATGCAAGCTACCCTAGGAAGATGGATTGGAATATCACTCTATTTCAGGATGCTCGGGCAGGAAAAATCTTCATAAAGAAGGGGCCACAACATAAGGATATGTTTTATAGCTCTTCTGATAGATATAGTGTCCTACTGAGAGGCTTAAGACCTGGCTGCATTCCACTGGAGAACTCCTCCATGCTAATGCCTGTTAGGACACCAATATTCGCAAATGAATTTGCAAAGGTTGAAGGAAAATATCCTGAGCAAGATATAAGACTGACTGGATTGGTGAATCCAGACTACAAGCGATGGAACTATATCGCGAATTGGATTCTGGCAAAATTCCAAGACAGACTCCAACAAATCAACCTGTATGAAGCAGTGCATGCCACTGTATATGGATTTGCTCCCAATCCTCATATGTTCTTAGCCTTAGCTGAGAGATACAACTACAGGACCGGAACTTTCATGACCCCAGGGGGAGAGATGGGCTTTGCACTCCACGAGATGAAGTATATCTCGTATTTGCCCATGGCAGATGCTCCGTATGAGGAGTATGTACCAACAAATGATGAGTTGAACAAGCTCAGAAAAGAGAATCCAGAGATGGTGACAGTGTTCGAAGAGCTATTGTGCCATTATAAGATCTATTCTCTATTTTACCAGAGTGCCACTGCTAACACTTGTTATTCTTCAAAGTGGCTACCATACCTGTTTCTCAATCATATAGAAGAGAAGAAAACCAGGGAGAATGATAAATGCTACCCTACTTTCTTCAAACCTTTGAGCCATACAGAGGTTAGAAAGTTAATGGAACAGAGTGGTCACTTTGATAAAGAAGTGAAAAATGACCATGAATATCCTCCTTTGAAGAGAGGAGACAATTTAGAAAGTTACTTGAGAATGGGCTATAGGCCCATGTCAGAAGCAGCACAATTGGCGGGATTCTTAACATACTGGCTGCGAAGGTTCGTAGTTCCCGGATCCAGTGCCGTAGATCGTTTTCACCGAGTCGCCATTTTGTTTGCAAAAACAAAAGTATAAAACTTTTTTGATACAAACTGTAATAAAGATTACAAGAATTTTGGGAAAATTACAACTATAGGAATCCAATCTTGATGACGATTGCTTTATCCCTTGGACGATGTGAACTTTGAAGACGAAGCCTTTGAAGTTGAAAACAACTCTGGAAACTAAAGGCAAAAGCCTCTGAAGTTGAAGACAAAAGTCTCGGAAGAATGCAGCAGCACTTTGGCAAGAACTCCTGAACTCTCTGATTTCTGATCTCTGATCTTGATCCCCCTTGAAATGAAGACTTGAAACTCTATTTATAGAGTTCTGGAAATAACTAACTTTCAGTTATTCTGGACTGCGCACGATGATTTGCGCAGCAACTGATTTGCGCAGCACTGGACTACGCAGGCAGTTATTGGATCGTGGGCCAACTATCTGGGATACATGGCATCATTTGATTGAAATGCGCATGATCATGCATAGACAGTTGCCACGTAATGAGCAATTGATGGCATGAATGCCACATATAATTTGTCAGTTATGTTGGTAGAATGCGCAAAGCAAACTGCGCAGACTTTGGTTTGCGCAGACTCAGACTGCGTATGAATGGTTTGCGCAAACTTAGACTGCGCATGAATGGTTTGCGCAATCACGGATTGTGCTGCCACCTGTCAGCCGCCCTCGAGCACTGTGCGGCGCCATAAACGAACAGTCTCCTCGTTATTCGTGTTGTCAGCTGTCAGGAAGATCTGATTTGATTCAGTCAATGATGACTTCTGCCACATCAGTCTGCGCAGTTGGGAACATGCGCAAACCAACCTGCGCAAAGTGATATTTGCGTAATCTGTTGTCTGCGCAACTCATCAAAATGATGAATATCTTGAAATTTTGACTTTGTTGATTGATACAACTTAATTTTTCAGGACCTACACAAGTGATACGGCGATAGATGTACATACGCACAAATCCGCTTTGAGATAAAGCCTACGGCGCAGTAATCATATAAAATAAAACTTTGCTCGGTAAATACATACGGAGAAGGGGGCATGATCACGTACTCTACTAACAGTTTTCCCATAACCCAAATTCTAATCATGTGAGAGATATATAAAGAATGTCCTAAGCATGGTAGGGACTGAAAATAAATACAACATGTGAAGATTTGACTTGCTACTCCAAGGATCAGCATTTAACATAGTTGGAATCGCAGTTCATTGTTGTAACAGTTTGTAAAGTTTATAGAAGTACTTGCCTTTAGCAAAGCAAAGCAGTGATAGAAATACTATAGATGCCTGGTGACTCGTCACTGTAGAAATAACACATAACTTAGTTTTTATTCTAAGTTAAACACTAAGACACTAGTTGTGTGATACGACTTTCTGACTGATTACCTAACCAAATGGTGACTTAGCATAAGAGACCAAATGTGGGATGACACAATACCCAAACTAACTTTCTAGGGTCTTTACACTAGTGCAGTGTGAGGTCCAATACGTCTATAACTCAAAACAACACAAAACATTGAAAGTCGTAATTATTCAATAAATCAAACTGTACATTGTGTTCCAACAATTTTTGAGATAGACAAAAAGCTCAATTTTACATAAAATAAAGTACCAAAATGATCCTTGTTAATTATCAAAATTTATACTAATTTTTCTGGAATTTATAAACCCTCATAAATATTTATTAAAAATCAGCAAACATATGCATCCTGAAAATGAGTTATGTTTTCCTATTTTTATAAAATACCAAAGTACTTATTAAATGCTAGAAAAATTATAATAAATTATCTAAATTATAATGGTATTTAAATACAATTTTTCTCAAATTTTTACAGCAACTAAAATATATATAGAAATTCAAAAACAGCAAGAAACAGTTTTTGGAAAATAAATAATTGATTATTTATTATTTTGTCCATGTATTCAAAATTGAACCGAAGTCCAGATACAGGACCCAGAGCCATGAATCAAGTCCAATATGACTTGTACAGACTCTGAATGTATTAGACACAATTGAACCCAAAAACCAATGCTAGGTTTGGACATCAATTTGTCATAATTAATAAAATACAGTAATTTAAATATAAATAATATATTTTGAAGTAGTAAAATATACAAGTCACAAAATTATATAATAAAATAACTTATAAAATTTTACATAATAATATTTAGCACTAAAATTGTATTTGAAAATATATACATATTTATACAACAAATACTATTATATACATACATAAATATATAGATATTTATATACATATATCATGGATATATATATATATATATATATATATATATATATATATATATATATATATATATATATATATATATAAAATATACATGTATATATAAAGTACTAAATATAAAATATATATATATACAAATACTGTATATATATATATATATATATATATATATATATATATATATATATATATATATATATATATATATATATATATATATACTATTATATATATATATATATATATATATATATATATATATATATATATATATATATATATATATTATATATATATATATATAATATATACATATATAATAAAATAAACAAAACAAAACAAAAAGAAAAGAAAAGAGGGGGCTCGAACTCGGCCAGGGGGGGTAGGGTTTTAGTGCGCTCGGGCTGGCCAGAGGGTCAGCCCGAGTCTGTTGTTTAGGGAAGGGTTCGGGTTAGTTTTAAGTTAGAAATTAGGTTAATGGGTTTTAATCCGATAGCAGCCTAGTAACCCGTTTAACCCTAAAGTCCTGTGTCCTGACAGTTAAGGACACGAGAATACACGAATCTCGTGTCTGGGTCATGCATGACACGCACGGCTCGAGTTGGACATGTCCAGACTTACCACTAGGGTCGTCGTGTCCAGGAGAATCACATATGTGAGTACGAGACACAACAGGACACGAGAGGCTAAAAGACACGTACGTGTCTAAGTCGAGCGGGCTGTTGATGCTGCGACAGGGCGGAGGAAGCGTCGGCGTCGTAGTGCTGGGGTGGCGCTGCACTCGTCTCGACAGGGCGAACTCGGTGGTGGGGGTTGATGGCGGTGAAGGCGGTTGTGGAGGTGGTACTAGGGATCGCCGGAGTTAGGGTTTTGGTGAAGTGAAGTGGGATGGAGATGGGGCTGGGTGATCGAAAATTAAACTAGGGTTAGGGTTTCTGTCTGGAGGGGTATTTATAGGGAGGAGGAGGTCGGTCCAAGCGGCTAGGTCGGCCGGAAAAGACGGGAAAGGTCGGTGGTCGTTGGGGGCAGCTGACCAGAGAACGTGGGGGGGTGACGGTGGTTTTGCAACAAGGCCCCTAGGTTTTAGGAATTTACAGCTAGGTCCTTCCCACTAATTAATGCAAAAATGAATTTGCAATTCCCCTCCCGCTCTGCTTATATGCAAATTAAATTTGCATAGAACATTTGGAAACTTCCTACAATGCAAAGAATGACTAAGGCTATTATTAAGACTAACATCTAGGGTATCAAGCAGGAACGGGTGGTTCCCTCGCAGCTGTTGGGTCGAACAAGTAAGGATATCTCTCCCTCATGTCCAACTCCCTCTCCCAAGTAGATTCACCCGGAGAGTGACTGCTCCAAGCTACTCGTACTAAGGATATAACTTTGTTCCTCAGCTTTTTCTCCCTTCTGTCCAATATCTCCACTGGCTGCTCAGTGACTGCAAGGCTCGGTCCGATCTTCAACTATGAATGATCTAGCACATGGCTGGGGTCCGGAACATATCTCCTCAGCTGAGATACGTGAAAGATATTATGAACTCCTGCTAGATTGGGTGGAAGTGCAACCCTGTAAGCTACCTCACCGATCCTGCCAAGTATCTCGAATGGCCCGATGTATCTGGGGCTCAACTTGCCTCCTCGTCTAAACCGGATCGTCCCTCTAGTAGGTGATATCTTCACTATCACCATATCTCCGTCAGCGAACTCCATCGGTCTGCGACTAGCATCGGCCCAGTGTTTCTGCCTGTCATGAGCGACTCTGAGCCTGTCTCTGATCATCCCGACCTTCTCTGCTGCATCCGTGATCATCTCTGGCCCAAGCATAACTCTGTCCCCAACATCATCTTAAAAGAGCGGTGTACGACATCGTCGTCCATATAGTGCCTCGAAAGGAGACATACCGATGCTGTCTTGGTAGCTGTTGTTGTATGAAAACTCTACCAAGTGCAGATGGCTCTCCCATGATCCGTCAAAGTCCAGCACACAAGTCCTCAGCATGTCCTCCAACGTCTGTAACGTCCTCTCGGATTGTCTATCTGTCTGCGGGTGGTACGCTGTACTGAACTTGAGCCAACTGCCTAACTCCTCCTACAAGCTCCTCCAGTAGTGGGACGTGAATCTGCTATCTCGGTCCGACACGATGCTCACTGGTACTCCGTGTAAGCGAACTATCTGCTGCATGTATAGCTCTGCCAACTTTACGATGGAAAGTCCCACCTTGAAGGGTATGATGTACGCATACTTCGTCAGCCTGTCCACGATGACCCAAATGGCATCCTTCCCTCCTTGGGAACGAGGAAGCCCCGAGACGAAGTCCATCGTAATGTGTTTCCACTTCCACTCGGGAATGGGTAATGGCTGTAATAGACCAGCTGGCCTCTGGCGCTCCGCCTTGACCTGCTGGCAAACTAGGCATCTCGAAATAAAATGTGATACATCTTCCTTCATCCCATGCCACCAAAGATGTTTTCGTAAGTCACGGTACATCTTGTTGGCACCAGGGTGAATAGAATATCGAGATCTATGCGCCTCCTGCAAGATAGCCTCTATCAGCTCTCCCTTCGGCATGCACAACCGGCTGACATGCCTCAAGGATCCATCCTCTGTTATGGTGAAGTCATCCAGCAATCCAGCTAAAGCTTGGGCTCGAAGTCTGCGAAGGCTCTCATCTGTATATTGTGCCTCCCTGATCTGCTCCATCAAACCTGACTGAATGTCAAGCGCCATCATCTGTATCACTGATCCTGGCCGAACTATCTCGATACCGAGCTTCTCCAGATCTTCCCACAAATGTCGATCTATCATCAGATACCATGCCATCGGATGCCTGCTCAGCGCATCCGTGTCACAACCCGCACCCGCTTTTCGGATACGAGACGTGTCCAAGCCAGCCTACACCGTAGAGTCGGAGGTAGAACGCTGTCAAGCCCGCAAGAAATAAATACTCAAGAAACATTATTGCTCATTCATATTTCTAAATTTATTACAACATTTACAATATTTCTAATTAAAGAAAATACAAGATTTTACAATAAATGAAATATTACAACTGCTATCTATTTCTAGGTCGACCTCAACATACCCATGCCTTCCCAGTGCTAAGAGTGATCGCGGCTAAATCTGAAAAATATTGGTTTCCAGTTAGGAATGGAACAAGTACACAAACCGACGATAATGCGAAAACATAATAGAATTAACAAGACATGAAAATAACATATGAGAGATAAAAACTGGAAGATAACTGATGACATAGCACGATAGAGAAGAAAACAAGAAAAAACTAATAAAAGACATCTATCTAGGTGGTGAGAAATATCCGTTTCGACATGTGAACGGCTATGGGGTAAATCTGGCTCACTGCACCTGTCGTGTGCAGCTGCTATCATTCAAGAATAGACATTTTGGGGATATTTCTGGGTAGTTCACATGTTTACTAAGATATTTTCCCTCCCGACTACTCCGTGTGACGAGCGTGTCAACAAGCAGCAAGATATATGTATATACATGAAATGAAAAGACTACTATGAATCGGAAAGCAATCAAAAAGTGCACTTGTCTGAGGTCCTTAGCTGGAGAAACCAATAATACCATACCGCTCAATGAGCCACAATCAGTCAACACATGCAGAAGTCTCCAGATGCTGAAATAAATAGTGCCAACGTTCTTAGAATAGTCAAATTAGCTAGGATTACCTGTCCTTAAGTCCAATTCTGGACACATGGGCAAAACGG